>BGPR01017738.1:270-12287 GCA_013235015.1 Araneus ventricosus | reverse complement strand
CATCCAATAAGCTAAATAAATTTCTTTTCTTTAATTAATCTCAGTACCAACTTTGTTTTATTATACCATTACTAGAAAAAAATGGCCTTATAAAGGGTTAATTAAATTTTGATTCCATACGGTTGGAGCCACCTGGGAATATATTTGAGAAAAATTGATTTTAAGATTCCATAATATTTGCAGCAATGAATTATGAATTTAAAACTGAAAAGTAGAAAACAATTAAATTAAAAAATTTAAAGAATTAATTTATTTTACATTATAAAATTTATATTTAGTACACCATAAATGTATGTCCAATTTCCGGAAACGCAAGGAATCCATCTTTTATTTAGTTCATAACGTATCGAAAGAAAACGAACTACAAAACTAAACTCCATTGTTCTTGTGATGCATATTAGATCTGATGATAAAATGTACCATTGGTACCTAATGACTTTAACACTAAATCAAAGTTACAACTTTTTACTAAAGGGATTTGATGGTCAGTTTCTAACTATAATTTACCATATTTTTTTGCAAACGGTTATGGTTATTTCCGTTAGTTTTCATTGCTTTACCAGCCGCCTTCGGCGACCAGCTTGTTGCCCATTGTCGGCATCAACTTCACTCTCTTATTCCTCATGTAAAATATGCATTTGATTTTAACTTTAAAATGTCGTGGCACTTTTTACGCCCAGCTGCGTGGTAAAAGGATAAAAATATGCTGATTAAAACATATTATTAAACATTAAGATAATACCTTAGCTTTCAACAATGGAAGAGAAACATGCAAATAAATATATGTTTAAACAATGAAAACAGTTTGAATTGCGTTGTAACAATAAAAAGTATTGTTGAAAATTATGTCAAAAAATATTTTTAGAAATTTATTAAAATTAGAGGAAAATTTGTACGTCAACTTAGTTGATATCATTGAAAAGGTAAATTTTTGCGCTTTCAGATGGTGTAAAAATGATTTTTGTGCTGTGATATTTTCAAAAGTTATTACGCGAACATTTCCCTTAATTTTAATTAATTCAATTTCTAATTAAAATTTCAAAAAAAGGGTTCCGAGGTGCACATTCCCAGCCTTCAAATCATGATTGTGCCAAATTTCCTAGCTCTAGGTTCAGAGGTCTGGCCTGTAGTGCACCAACACACACAAAGACAGACACACACACATTCTCTTTTATTATCAGTAAAATTTCTTCCTACATTTTTCATTATTTACGCAAGTAACAGTAATGTTCCTGTAAATAAACTTGTACTTGAAAACAAAACACAAAATCGAATTTGGAGACTTAACTTGCCATTTATATTTAGCACACTTGGCAGTTGCACAGACATCGATAAAAAATGCAAAATGCCGATATTTGTAATTAGATATTGTAGCCAAATGTCTAAACCGAGTTTTCCAAATTCGGTATTATCCTCTTCTTAATTTGGAGGAAAATAACAAATCAGACGACTAAAGTTGAAGGTACGGCGTATATAATTTTGTAATTTAACGGACATTCTTCGTTCCAGGGTATTTTTTTAGATCTTATCAACCATGGTAGAGAGGGGGGGGGGGGGGGGCTACCCGTATTTACTAACTCGATTAATTCCTTCGTTAAAGCCGATTTCTCGGAAATGCCGTTCCCGGTACGTTAACCGCTTATTATTATTTGTCCAAAAAGCACCCGCGACGCGTTTGTTTTCTCCGAGCGTGCACTTCATGGAACCGCGAATTATGTTTTGAGCACTCTTCGCCTGGTCACGATATCTCTATGGTTACGGATTGTAGCCATGGGAGGCAGCAGCATTTGCGTAAACAATGAGTGTCGTGTTGCAACGGAAGGGGAATCGGAGGCATGCAACACGGTTGTCTCAAGATTTAGGAATCATTGCACAAAATCCGCGCCTTCGTGAGAAAAATTTTTCGGAGAGAAGGCGTTGATCTTTAAAGTAGAGTCACTAAGGTCAATCAACCAGACGTTTGCCCGGGGGCTGGTGGACCCCGACCAAGCTAACTTAAGCAGGGCCGGATTATTAAGTAGGCAAACTAGGCAACTGCCTATGTGCCCAGCAACTTTGGGGGCCACGAGGCCTCAGAATTTTTTTCGTGATATTTTCAGAATAATTTAATTTATAAAGACCGTTCATTCGAATTTATTCAAATTGGCATTAACATCGTTTAAATTTTGGAATATTATCCTAAAAACATATAGATCAAGATAGAAGAATATTATTCGTCTCTCTTGAAAGCGGCCCGCAATTGAATGTTTTGCTTTCAAAATTTGCTACTTAAAACTACTTATATGGATAATAAATTAAAATCAACAAAAATATCTGATTTTGGAAATTGGTAAAGGGACAAGGGGTCCCCAAAGCTTGCATTGCCTAAGGGCCCCTACAAGGCTTAATCCGGCCCTGAACTTATGCGTAAAATAGACTCTGTCAGTGGCGCAGTGAACTGGGCACATGAGGGGTATAAATGACCCGGTACTAGATTTAGGGGGTACCAAGTAGTCAAAAAGTTACTGAGTTTATGCCGTTTTTAAAGAATATATGATGAGGGAGCTTAAAAATAATATTATGCACCGGGTGTCATTTACACTGAGCCACTGATGACGACTGGGGTAAAATAATAATATTATACCCGGGCGACACTGACCCTCGTTACGCCAATGGTCATAAATAGCTCTCGTCTTGCTTCAAAACGGGACGTTAATAAAACTAAACTAAACTAAACTGGTCGTGTTCACACAACGTTAGTGCGATTGTATTGTTGGGATAATTATATCATCAACCCATTTACCCTCATAATCTGATGTGGAATCTCCTGAGTAGGTTGCGCCACCCTGCGTGGTTGCGCGTACGCTCAGACGCTGTTAAAACGAGTCCATGAAGAACTTGTTATTCTTTGTGTAATTTTATGTCTCTAACTTAATGTTCAATGTCCGTGTCCATCATGAATAAAAAGGACGTTAAAATATCGCATGCTTAATTACAAGTTATTCGACTCTGCGTATTCCTCCAACTAAATACTTTGCATGTGTCACTTTCTAAAGTCAAATACCATGAGGGGCAAAGAAATTCCATGCTCTGGCTGCCGTTTACACAAGCTAAGCCACTGATGATGATGGGAGCGGTGGGGGGGGGGGCGAAAACTCATATTATGACGCGGGTACCACCTGCTCTTGCTGCGCTATTGGAAAATGTTATAAGATTATAAAAGCTGGCTAAATTTATGGCCGTTTTCCTCAAGATCGCAAAAAAAAGAAACCCCTTAAAGAGAAAAGAAATCGCCTGTTGAGAATCAGTCCAAAATTCATCATCTGGAGAAAATAGCGTTTCGAAGGTCATTTTTTTTCCGTATGGCACATGGCACTATAGAGACAATAAGTTCAAAGATCCTTTCGCCTCTTTTGCAAGTGAATAATTATTTAAATAAAATAAAAATTTTAATATACCACGTTTCTAAAACGGACTAAAAAGTATAAAATAATTTCTTCTAGCCTCATACAGATTTATAACCCCGTACAGATTTAAAACGAAAAACGTGGGGCGCATGCAATAGATAATTGATGCATAAATAGTTTATTTAAGTCACTAACAATTTTATTACAATGGAAATGATATGAACTGCTATGCCAGTTTTCTCAACGACAGCTACTCCTTACTATTAAATATTGCATGAGCCCCACGTTTTTCGTTCTAAATCTGTATGGGGTTATAAATCTGTATGAGGCTAGAAGAAATTATTTTATACTTTTTAGTCCGTTTTGAAAACGTGGTATATTAAAATTTTATTTTATTTAAATAATTATTTTCTGCTTTTTAGTCTTGTGTGTACGAAATTTTGCAATCGATTTTAAACATCTTGATGAGATTATGACAGAGACATGTGGCAAAATTCAGGTTTATTCAGTTTCTCTTCACCTGATCATAAATAGAAAATTGTTATTTTCCTGAAAAATCAAGTTACTTGACGCAGAGACCTTCGTGAAAACAACTAGCAACTGCGCAGCATTTTACTTCCCCCCTCTAGAATTTCACGGAAAATAAATTATTGTCACTCTGGTATAGCAAACTCTCCCCTCCGAACTTCAATCCACTTTTCGAAGTTACCCCACTATTCGCTGCGAAATTTCGTGGAATTCACTTCTACAAATAACTCAAGATTTCCCCTTCTCGTTATTCACGAGTGACGCCTGGACAGCGCCATCTATCGAAGCTCTGGGTAGGTAAAACACAAAATATGAAATAAAAAATTAACAGATAAACAGACAGACAAGAAAGCGAATTTATATTGCATTGTCATCTAGTTCTGAGCTATGTTTAAAGTTTCAAGTCTCCAGCTCATCGGGAAGTTAGTTCAAAATTGATTGCAAAGTTTGTACCGAACAGATAGACAGACAGACAAGAAACCGAGTTAATAAAAACGTAATAAAAAGGATTCATTTAGCTGCCGTTTGGACTTAACTCGAAAATCGATTTTTTTCCCCTAGTTTCGCTATTATGATACTCAACGGATAAAATTATAGGACAAGAAATACTATAGTGCTGCTTTCCACAGAAAATAAATTATGCGAAGATTTAAATTTACCTGAGATAATAGACAAATGTGCTGAAAAAACACAAGAAAAATAAAGTTATATTAATTTAGTCCTTCATTTATATTAATATTAAAGATTTAAAGAATAAATATTACTATTTAGATAAGA
The DNA here is from genome assembly GCA_013235015.1 of Araneus ventricosus. NCBI lineage: Eukaryota > Metazoa > Arthropoda > Arachnida > Araneae > Araneidae > Araneus > Araneus ventricosus. Next base: position 7,596 of record BGPR01017738.1, on the reverse strand, counting down.
ATAAATGCTGCATATGTTCCTTTCATATTCATAATTAAAGATTAATTTATTGCAGACCTAACTCCATATTTGTTCCTGGGGCTTGAAAATGAAAATGGCGATGCTGACGATTTGCAACACAAATCAGAGCTCATGAGGCATTATTTAATCAAACGATCAATTTTACATCACAGGACATAGGTCCTTTGTCGTCGGTCTCCACTGCTTTAGTTTATGCCTTACAGATCGATATGTTTGTTCACAAGAGTTCTCCAGACCACTGTACTGCTGACATCAAAGTAGCGAAGCCGTCCCCTGAAAATGAAAGACAAACCATTAGAACTAGAGGCCATTTCGGATATTTTAAAGGATTTTTATGGATTTTACAGTTTGCAATCGACAGGCGAGGGGAAATTCTTCTGAATTTTGACACACTTTTATTGAACTTGATTTGTTTCATGTTTGAAAAATGGAATTTCGTAATCGACTTATTCCACACTTCCTGATAAGTTTGCGTTTTGAAATTTTGTAGCCTTGCGTATTCTGGATGATTACATACTGTTTTTAAATTTTCAGAACTTAATTATCAGTTAAAGGATTAATTTTATAAAATTTTGATTAAATAGTCGCCGCCTGGTAGTGAATTTTAGATTTAAAAGTTAAAAATAATTAAAATAAATAGGGGAATAAAAATGGCACATAAATAAAAGTTTGTTCTTAAAAATTTTCTTTCAAATTATTTAAGATTGGTGAAACTTTTAAAAACAATTGCTTTGAATTTAAATTGTGTTAAATTTATTTTTTTCTCTAACAATATCGAAGAATATTGTGCAATATCATATAGCAAGCTGTGCGTCCTGGGGTGAAGTTACGTTTTTCAGTTTTATTATTTGCTGGAATAAACGGTGCAGTTACGTTTTTCAGTTTTATTATTTGCTGGAATAAAGGGTGAAGTTACGTTTTCCAGTTTTATTATTTGCTGGAATAAAGGGTGAAGATAGGTTTTTCAGTTTTATTATTTGCTGGAATAAAGGGTGAAGTTACGTTTTCAGTTTTATTATTTGCTGGAATAAAGGGTGAAGTTACGTTTTCAGTTTTATTATTTGCGGAATCGTGAAGTTCAGTTATTATCTGAGTAACGAAGTTACTGTTTTCCAGTTTTATTATTTGCTGAATAAACGGTGAAGTTATTTCCAGTCTTATTATTTGCTGGAATAAAAGGGTGAAGATAGGTTTTTCAGTTTTATTATTTGCTGAATAAACGGCGAAGATTATCGTCTTTCAGTTTTCATTATTCTGGAATAAACGGTGAAGATTACGTTTTCCAGTTTTACGTTATCTGTGAATGCTGCGAAGAGTGAAGATAGGTTTTTCAGTTTTAATTTGCTGGAATAAAGGGTGAGTTACGTTTTCAGTTTTATTATTTGCTGGAATAAACGGTGAGTATTGCTTACGTTTTCAAGTTTTATTATTTGCTGAATAAACGGTGAAGTTACGTTTTCCAGTTTTATTATTGCTGAATAAAAGGTGAAGATATTTCAGTTTTATATTATTTGCGAGAATAAAAGGGTGAAGTTACGTTTTCCGGTTACTATGCTGGAAGAAAGGGTGAAGTTACGTTTTCCATGTGCCATTAAGGCCGCATGAATTGAGTTCATTATTTTCATGGAGTCCTAAATGCAGTATTGATTTCTATTGATTATGTTTTATTATTTGCTGAAAGAATATTTTAGTTTTCGACTAAAACGCAATCAGTTCGCATAAAATGCTGGATGTTCATAAATTGTTTCTCTTAACTTTTGATTGAAGAACATGAAGATGAATATTATTAAATATTCATAAAGTACAACTCAAAAAGTTTTTTAATAACATAAATATGCTTTAGCGGCATTTAACTCATCTGATTCTTGGAGGAAAACTTTAATTCAATCTCGATGTGCTCAACTTGCCTTTGCTTTAACTTAAAATTCTTTATGTTATTAGAAAAAAGCTTTTTGAGTTGTATTTTACGAATGTGTAATATAATATTTGTCGTCCTTTTTCTTAAATAAAATGTTATGAGACAAGGAAATCCCGGCAATAATTGATGGACACCCATTATCTTGGAAAACTGAATAAAAAGGCGTAATAATAAAAAAAAATAAAGAATCAGATTACGTTCTTATTCTTCCTATTTCGTCAAGAAATCTCCTAGTCGTGTGAAAAGTTCCACAATATATTTTTTTCGACAACGTTCTCCGGCTTAACATAAATCTTGAACCTTATTTACATAATATGCTATTTGGTATTCATAAAATTCTATTCCGAAAAAAACTACCAAAAAACCGGAACCATAAAGTATTCTTCACGATAAAAGCCGTCGTCGACCAACAAGAAATTATTGTTAATACAAAACAGATGCTGTTGACGATCACTTAATTCAAGAGAAATTTTCCATGGGAGATTTCATGTCCCAGCTTAGGAGGACTTTTCATTTACGGTAAATGCATTTTATCGGAGTGAGTAATGAGGCTTGTCTTCCAAATTGCGTCTCCGGAGGGCTCTCTGCACAGCGAGACCCACGGGACTCGATGCCGCCATTTTGTCTCTCAACGACTGTTGCCACTCGAGAGCGATAAACTATGCCTCGCTTAGCGTGTTGTCAAGGCGAGTACAAAAGATACTCGACGCCCATTTTTTGAAGGAAGGAAAGGAAAGTTCTAGAACTGGCGTGTTTTACAGAAGTATTTCGGTCGAAAGTTAAAACATTCCGCAAATGTTTTATATTTTTGTACTTACAGTAGAATGCCGAGAATCAAAACCCCAGGAATGCGAAATTTCGGGCAATCGAACATCTTTTTTTTAATTTTCTGGCAATGTTTTACTGTAAAATGAAGGAAAAATAAGAAATACGGATCAGAAGCAAAGATAAAGTTTCTTCCTAACTTAAAAGAAGCATTCGAATTGGTCTTTAAGAATGAATACAGCACTTTAATGAGTAGAAACAAACTCGGATATTTTCTTTTCACCCTCAACTTGTTTGCCACTGTACTGTGGGAATCGCAGCTCGCTCTTTCCGTACGCCTTATCAGAGCACCCAGAGTCAATACTCCACTGCATTTGGTATTTCGAGAGTATTTTGCCGAATTTCCCGGATAATCTGAATTCCCCGGAACCCGAACAAAGGTCAGCTCCAATTAATTCGGATTCCCAGGGTTCTGCTGGTTGAACCTCGGGAATACGAATCCCAGGAATCCGAAATTTCGGATAATCCGAACATCTTTTTTTTTAATTTTCTGGAAAATTTTTATTGAAAAAAGGAAGGAAAATAACAATTAGGAATCGGACACAGATCATGTTCATTCCTAACTTAGAAGAAACATTTGAATTGGTATTTAAGAATGAATGCAGCACCTCAATTAGAAGAAACAAAATGCGTTATCTTCTTCTGAAAAAAGGAACTAAACCTGCCTTACGCTGCAAATCGCAGCTATCTCTTTCACAGATATCAAGTCAATACTCTATTGCATTTAGTACATCGAAAGCGTTTTACCGAATTTTACGGATAATCCTAATTTACCGGAATCCGAAAAGAGGTCAGCCCCAATTAGTTCCGATTCCTGAGAATCTACTGTATAGTAAACAGATAATGCACCTGGGGCGTTTTTCTTTCATTAGAATGGAGCCAAAATTCGAAATAGGAATAATTTTGGTAACAAGACCACATACCAAATTACATTTATTTTAATAGTGGCGTTTTTCAGTTATGGCGTTGACATCAACACGAATAGACGGAGTAACAGATAGTCAACTAGTCGAAAGGAAGCGTTTTTCAACAGATACTTTTACATACATCTGCAATTTGATGGTACAAAGTCAAAATACGAAAAATCTATGTGTATAAAAAGATAACGTACGTGGCACAGAAAAGAGGTTACTTTCTCTTTTGCCTATGGCAACGATTGCTTACGAAGCAAAACCGGTAGTCTCCTCCATGTTAGGCCTAACTTCATAGTCATAGCCTGTTACTATATTCGTTCTGGTGTAAAATAACTTTTACTCTGAAAAAAATGAGTTTAAGATGAAGAATTCACAATATTTCTTACAATATAATGAAACTTTGGATGAAATTATTCAAAACAGATCAGTTAGAGATGAAGCAGATGGACGTATGCGATCCAGAGAACGTTTAGATCAGCGTCAAGATAGTTAAGTCAGAGAAGATAAAATCGTGCGAATTCACAAATTGAGGGGAACATCATGATGATTACTATTGTGAGCATTGTACTATGGCTACTTTTCTGTTATACTTACACCACTTGACGCCTTTTTGTCTTGGCAACTTTTCTTGGAGCGCTGACTCGCAAGTTCAGCTCTAGAAGCGTCATGAAAATCATGGTTTGCATATAACCGAGCACAGATGCTCTGCGCGGGGTCAACTTGTTAGGAAGAAAAATTAAAGTAAATTGAAGTTATAATTTGCAAAATAAAGTAATTGGAAATATGGAAAGTAAAAACATATAATAATATGAAACAAAATAATAAAAAATAGTAATAATAAACACATCGTATTAGTTACGCGCAAATGCAGCAGTAATCAAAACATCACTGAACAGAATAGAACTAAGTAAAAGCACTAATTCAAGATGGTGGTGAATCCGGCATTGGCACGTTGTCAAGGGTCACGCTGTGGCAAGGATTAAAAAAAGATGGGATTATTTTCTGTGGGGGCCTGACAAAATGTCCAAAAATTTTAAACCCTCGTTACCCGAAAATCCGGAAATGCTTCAGGACGCTACATTAGGGATGCCCCTTGCTACGGCGTGACCCTTGACAACGCGCCTATGCCGGATTCCCCTCCATCTTGAGTTAGTGTTTTAACTAAGTTCTATTGATGGTACAAAGATAGGTTAAATTTTATTCATCTAACTCTTTGAATTAGTCAATGTATCCACATGCACGTTGATGGACAGACAGATAGAGTTCCCGTTGTCGAATTTCACCCAAAATTTGATAGAAGTGCACGATTTTACGTAAAGCTCGTACATCAAATTTCTTTCGTCTAGCTTCTTGTGTTTCTGATTTATCGTGTTCACAGGCAGACCGATTTTGAGCACGTAATATTAATGGGAGAGCAAATATAACTTATTAGACTGAACAGAACAAATTCTAAATGGTCCGATCCTGGTGCAAAGGAAGTTATGCTACATTGCTATGAAGAGAGAAAAAATGCAGTACCCCATTCTGATAAGGCGGAAGAGAAACTATTTATTTGCATATAGACAAATAACAAGGAAAAAACAACAGTAAACAAAACAGGGCCCTCTGGTTTGGGAAACACACATCACTGCAAGTTTATACAGATAGCAAGTTTATACAGATAGAGTTCCCGTTGATGAATAAATTACATGATGATAACAATATTTTAAAAAAATTTGTTTTCGGACACGAGGATGTCTGAAACTTAGAGATTTGTCGAAATCACGTGGTCAATTTTTTGACAGTTACAAGACTTTGTATTTTTGTATAGGAGAATGTAAAAAATATTGACGTCACTTACTTATCACTAAGCTCTACTAATAATAGAAGAGAATGGGTGTCTGTTAGCGCCCTGTAGTTTAAACCATTGAAGTTAGAGATACCAAATTTGGCATATGCACACAGGGTGGTCATAAATTATTGGACCCATTTCAAAAAAAAATATTACACTAATAATTTACTTATAATATTACAACTACGTTTTTTTAAATGAGAGCGCATTTAAAAAGGTTTTTTTTCAGATGGGAAACAAGCCGTTACGATGGTCGGTCTAGGGGTCATAAATTATTGGACATCTCCCATTTTTGAGAGACATTATCTGGGAAACCATTAAAGCTAGAAGAAAAATAAAAGCATGTATTTGTAAGGAATTTTACGCGCTTTAATTTTTTAAATCAATTGTAATTCGAAAACTGAATAGTTTTCCAGATATTCAATAAAAACTAAAAAAGGAAACCAGAAAAATCGGCTTCTGCTGATCGGTAGTCACTGGGTATGGAAATCTCTCGCTGTAGCAAATTTAGAACACTGTAATGGTACGCTGCCTATTTGAAGAAAAAAAGCCTTTTTTATTTGCTCTCTCATTTAAAAAAACGAAGTTGCAACATTATTATTTTTTTATTAATTTTTGAAATGGGTTCAATAATTTATGACGACCCTGTACTTTGGAGATTGGGAATGTGCAACTCGGAGCTATATTTTTTTGAAATTTTAATCAGAATTCTAATTAATTAAAAATTAGGAGAAATTTTGAAGTTTTTTCACGATAACTTTTGAAAATATTATGGCACAGAAACCATTTTAACACCATTTTAAAATTTTAAAAAAATATTATCTTTTCAATGTTGTTAACTTATTTGCCGTAAAATTTTTTTCAAATTTTATTAAATTTTAAAAAATACTTTAAGAATATTTTACAACAACTCAAATCGTTTTCATTGTCAATACACATATTTACTTGCATGGTTCTCTTCCATTGTTTAATTTAACCCTCTGACCACTGAGGGTTCTGAAAATCTGAGTACAGTTGTATACGGAGGTTTGCTCACTAATGGGTAGGTGAAATAGATTCGTCCACCCCCGTTCCCCTTTTCTCCTCACTACGGTTGGTGGAAGATGTGAATGAAGGTCTTTCATCTCTCTACCCCAAGCCCAACTGCCTTCTCCGCGCTTTCGAAACAGTAACCGGCCGAAATCCGTCCCACAAATGTAGGAGTTGAATGGCCGATTACGGCCGGCTTAGGAGTCAGAGGGTTAACGAAGCTTTATTCATTTTTTTTTTATTTCTTTGGTAATATCGTATGAATTAGATTTTCATTTTTTATTTTGTCATTTCTTCGTGAACCTGCAAATAAATCTCTCTACAATATTAAATATATTGGAAAACACTATATCTGGCAACCTTCATAATTATGGTTACTATTTATTCAATTTTTCAACTGCATATTTTGCATGAGGGATAAGAAAGTGAAGTTAGCGTGGACGACTCACTTTCGTACAGTTAGATGATGAGGACATTTAAGCCATAATGAACAGATCATTACATCGCAAGAAACAAGTGTAAGGTTAGTTCGAGTGTAATAAAACTATTTAAACGTCTATCATAGTTTGAAGTTTAAAAATATTTTGTTTACCCTTTATATCCCGACGGGACATAAAAGTCACGCTTTAATCACGCTTATTTATTCTTATTATGACCGTTTTCTCCGACGGTATTCACACGAAGAATGTAGCTCCGACGGTATTCATACGAAGAATATTAGAACACGAAGAATGTAGCTCCGACGGTATTCATACGAAGAATACTAGAACATGAAGAATTTAGTTCCG
>BGPR01017737.1:0-31995 GCA_013235015.1 Araneus ventricosus | reverse complement strand
TGGCGTACCTGCCGGATAAATACATCTGTTACAATCAGTGGCGTACCATAAAATGGCGCACATAGCAATACCAAAATTGCGCCCCCTCTCTATTTTTCTATTGTAATGTGAGATTTTTTTTGGAAACTTTATGTATGGGCGTGCAAATATTAGAGGTTCAAATAAACCTAAAATTAATAGATAAATATTTTTGAGTTGATACGATTTACACGCCACAAATAAATCCATGATGGTCCTTTTATACAGACATCTTTTTAATTAATCTAAATGGTATCATAAGAAAGAAAAAAAATGGATTTAAAACAATTTTTATTAAGATTTATTATTTCTGAATATTTATTAATTTTTATTTATTCAGAGGTTTTTAAGAAATTTTGCTAAACTTTCTCAGAAAACTTTATGCGTTCTAACTTTAATCACTTAAATAGGACTCAAATAAGAAATTCAAACTGTTGTTTATGTGAAACTTTTGATACATTAGAAATATATAAATAAAAAGTGCATTCCATTCATCTCGTACTTGGAAAAAAAAATGAAATGCATACAAATCTCTTAACTCATAAAAAGAAAACCCATACACTTACGAATAATAATGAAAAAATTATAAACATTAACTTTTTGCTTGCAACAAAGTTTCTAATACAATTATAAAAGTGAAATTTGATAAATTTAGATTCGTCCTCTTTCTAAGCAATGTAAAATTGAAGTTAACGAAAATCTCCAGAAGGAATTTGATATACGTTTATAAATTAGAAAAAAATAATGTTGTTTAACTTATTAATAGTATAATAATTTCATTTTTTTCATATTTAACGCATTTACAAAAAGGGGGCGGGAGGGAGCAATCTGATTTGTAAATCAGCTTGCTGAAACACAAATGGCTAGATCAGACTTCTAAATACGGAAGGTCATGGGCAAAAACAACATTCCACACTTTATCGAGTCGATAACTTGAACTCGACATTTTAATTTAAAATAGAACACAAAGTTTTGTCTAAAATTTAAATTCGGAAAGATTTTTCAAAATATTCGTTTTGGATTCTTATTATTCAAATAAATGAAAATATATACCTTATCGGCATCATATTCGAAAGAACTTCATGATTGGGCGCGCCATCATTCTTAGAATTAAATATTATCATGATAATGATAATAACTTCCTTTTTTGCCTGTTTTTTATGTGTTTGGCAGAACAACCGCGTCTGGGTTTTATGAAATAAAATTTAAAATCAACAACAATCGTATTTTCAACATACAAATTATGAAAATATTCAGTACTACAAAACAATGTAAAGATATCAAAATAATACAGTGAACTTACGTCTTTCAAAACTGCTGGAGTGCTTTTTCACTACGCCAAAATAAAAATTAAAAAAGAATTCCGTTCTTCCTTCTCTGTTGATTGAAAATAGGAATGACACTTTTTTGCTAATTATTTGTCACGAACTTCCGAAGAGGCGATATCCAATCAGTATGAATTCGGCATACTGTCGAAAACTATGACAAACCCTCTGTCGATAATCGATTTTAAATTATCTTCCCTTATCTCCCACCCCCTGAGAATTAGATGTAAGGAAAAGACTTTCTTTTGAAACAAGCTTTCTCTTCAGGAGATGGGACGCGTTTGGTCATCAAATGTCTGTAAAACAATACTATTTGTAATTTAGTCACATCTCGATGAGTTTCTGATTCTATCCTTTAGGTATTTTCCACACTTTGGTGAAACTGTTTTAATTGTTAATAATCTTTGGAATAAGGACTTTAAAACCATACATTTCTTTTAAAAACAACTAATTGATACCTAAATTTTGCGCCCTCTTATAATTGCACCCTATCTGCCCCACCCTAGTTACGCCACTGGTTACAATTGCTGATAAATGCTTAAACCATGGCGATTTTACCACGTTTTTATTAACTCGGTTTCTTGTCTGTCTGTCTGTTCGGTACAAATTTTGCAATGAATTTTAAACTCACTTCCCGATGAGTTGGAGACTTGAAACTTTAAACATAGCTCAGAACTCGATGACAATGCAATAGTAATTCGCTTTCTTGTCTGTCTGTTTGTCTGTTAATTTTTTATTTCATATTTCCTGTTTTATCGACCCAGAGCTTCGACAGATGGCGCTGTCCAGGCGTTACTCGTGAATAGCGAGGAAGGGAAATCTCGAGTTTCAAGGATTCCAAGAAATCGCGGGGGAACATCGAAGAGTGGATTGAAGTTCGGAGGGAAGGGTTTGTTATAACAGAGTGACAATAATTTGTTTGCCGTGAAATTCCAAAGGGGGGGGGGAGTAAAATGCTGTTCGGATGCTAGTTGTTTTCACGAAAGTTTCTGCGTCAAGTAACTTAATTTTTCAGGAAAATAACACTTTTCTATTTATGATCAGGTGAAGAGAAACTGAAATAAACCTGAAATTTGCCACATGTCTCCATCATAATCACATCAAGATGGTTAAAATCGATTGCAAAATTTCACACACAGTAGACTAAAAAGCAGAAAATAATTATTTAAATAAAATAAAAATTTCAATATACCACGTTTTTAAAACGGACTAAAAAGTAAAAAATAATTTCTTCTAGCCTCATACAGATTTGTAACCCCATACAGATTTAAAGCGAAAAACGAGGGCGCATGCAATATTTAATAGTAAGGAGTGTAGGGAGTAGCTGTCGTTGAGAAAACTCACACAACAGTTCATATAATTTCCATTGCAAAAAAATTGTTAGTGACTGAAATAAACTACTTATGCACCAATTATCTATTGCATGCGCCCAACGTTTTTCGCTTTAAATCTGTATGGGGTTACAAATCTGTATGGGGCTAGAAGAAATTATTTTTTACTTTTTAGTCCGTTTTAAAAACGTGGTATATTGAAATTTTTATTTTATTTAATTTTAAATTATGTTTGATTACTACTAATAAAAAATATGAGAGAAAAATGTTTTCAAAATTCAGACACTCCAAAATTAAAGTACTGAACACTTTAGTCACAAACTATACTTTGAAAAGCCTGGTTCTAAATACATGTAATTAAGAACAGTTTTTAAATACAGTGGAAACTTGCTTAACGAGGACCTCTCATAACGAGTAATTCGCACAACGAGCAAAACAAATTGTAAAAAAAATTATTCGTTTAACGAGTGACGCTTCGAATAAAAAGTGACGAAGAGAGGGGAATTCCCGGGATCTGAGCCCTCTACAATAGTCCGTGTTCAGAATTCGTTCCGCTAACATCTTAGTGTCGCTTGTGATCAGACATTTTTCCAAACTTGTGTTCAGGCATATTATTGAAGTGACCAATTAATTATTATGTAGTCATGAAAGTAATACTCAAACAAATAGTAGAATAACGAACAATAAAGTTAACTTTATTCATTATTTTTCATTGGCAAAAAGCAAAATACATTTTGTTACATAATAGTAAATAATGGTGGCGAGTCGGGGATACTTTCTACTTACACCCCCGGGAGAAATTATATTTTAATTCATTTTAACTCCCTAAAACGAAGAATTTTAAAAAGAGCAAGGGAATCCGTCTAAACCAGCTAATTTCATAGCTAAATTTTTTAATTTGTTGTTTACCTTCTATACTCCCAGATACTTTTAGTTGTCTATAATTTTTTGTCACCCCCTCACTTATAACTTCCAATCGCAGCTACTGATGCTAATAACAAAGATACATAAAGTATTTGTGAGCATTTTTCGTCAGTTAAATTATAACGGAGCAATAATTTCCGGATTAGAAAGCAGCGGGTTTCTTGCACATTTAATAATCAATATTTTTATATACTCGCAATAGATTTTAAATACCTAAAAACGTTTTTCTATTAAGATATCCGACTGGTTTAAAATAGTCGTTTTTGATGAAATTATCAAAAAAATTATGACTTAATTTTGTAGCCTGTTTAATCAGCTTTATAAAACTGTCTCACTTTTTACTCCACGTGAATTACAAATGGAGTTACAGCTGTTTTATTACCGAACTGTAAGCATTATTTTATGTTGCATGAAAACTTTAAATGTGTTCTCTGAGAAATGATATTTTTGAGGAAAACTGTCGACCATAACAATGATTTCTCAAAACGTTATTCAAATATTGATATGAAATTTTCTGAGATTGTTTTCTGTAATATGCTTGATGTTTTCCTCTAAAAACTAAGGTCGATTTTAGAATCAAGTATTAATTTTATGTGCTTAGATATAAACGAAAAGCATATTTTATGAAAAATTACCAGTTTAGTAACTATGTTCAGCTATGTCTCAAAACTATTTTGAAGTACAAGGAATATTTTAGAGCATAACACAGATAATTGTCATAAAAATGTACTCCTACAAGGATTTATGTATATTTAGAATATGATTTTGCGTATGGCTGTTAGCGTAAGGCAAATATTTTAGTCATTTTTCTTCAAATTTCTCAGTTTTTTAAAAAAATATTATTTTGAAAGCCTAATTTTTCAATATTTTCATAGTTTTGAAACATATGCAGTTGAAAAATAACATTAAAATATATATAAGTTATTTTTCAAAAAAATGTCTCTGAACACAGTCGGATACCTTAATAAAAAGGAATAAAAAGTACGAAATATTTCAATTGGGCTTTTTTATTGAAAATGAGAAATTAGAGAAAAAGGTTGAAATGGAGCAAAATTTTTCAAATTTAAGAAACTTTATCTACTTCCGGCACCTCAAGAAATGTTCTGATTGCCATCAAATTTTATTTTTATCTTTCTTGCATCAGAAGGCAACTTTAGCTCACTATTGCAAGCTAAAAAATTTAAATTTTTTTTTCGTTCCAACCTATATATATATTGCAGTTTGGCCAACAGCTAGAAAGTCTGAATTGTTTACATGCTTGAATAGGCAGAAAGTCTGAAACAACGAAATTTTTTTTTGAGTTAGATAGTTTAAGTCGTGCAATTTCGATTATAAATCAATCGATCTTTCTAACATTTACACATATATCTCTCTGCTACCAGAAAATTTAATTTTAGAAATTGATAAAAAAATTGATATTAGCAGCTTATGCAATTTCAAATAATTTAAATTTAATTTTGGTAATTAATAAACTTATATTTTTCTTCTATTATTAGAAGAAATTCTTAATTGTATGGCAAGAGAGCCCAAAAGAATCACAAAATGATTCTTGGGGGTTGGCGAGCAGGAAGTGTAACCCCCTAGGTTAATTTTATTAATGATTAACTAATGTTTAAATTGTGAAAATTTTAAATAGTGTATTATCATCCAGAATATTTAAATGTACAAAATTTCAAAACTCTATCCCATTAGGAAATGGCTGATACTATGAAATTCCATCCTTACAAATATGAAATCAGTCTAGGCTAAATAAAAGTGCACAAAAAAACAACAGAAGACGCAAATATTGAAAATGACGTATTGGCGATTTTCAACTCCGCCTTGGCGAGATTCTTCTTCAGCTAATGATCAAAGAGAGAGCAAAGAAAGCGGAAACTAGCGGTCACATGTCACATAAATCCACGGCAGTAAAAGAGCTCCATTAGCTGCTGACCGGAAATGGTCGCTTGCCATTTCCGGTCATTCCAACCACCGAAATGCCCACTGGAAAGGGCGAAGAGAAAAGGAGGGGATTGTGTCTGCAATATTGCTGTTTTATATTCCCCCGTTGGTACTGAAAGCAGTAGAGATATATCTGTTTTGAGAATTTTGCAATAAATTTATACAAAATTTTCAGTTCTATAATAATTTTCATAATTTACCCTATTACTCAAAATTTATCTGAGTCATTATCAAACACAAACCTCAATATATCATTAAAATCATTTAAGCCCTCTAAATAAAATACCGTGGAGTCTCCATATAACGAAATCGCTTGGTTCCAATTGAAAAATTCGTTATAGAGAAAATTTCGTTATACGGAGATTAGAGATTTTTGCAGTTATTTAAGTAAATGTTCCAACCTTTTCAATAGGTGCGATAAGTTCAAATGTATTTAATTATGATTTTCAATTAAAAATTGAAGTAATATATATTATAAATTTGTTAAAATTATACTAATTTTTATTGTATAAATGAAAAGCTCAGAAGTTAAGACAATTCACCAATTTAGAGAATAATATGTACTAGTATGTACTTAAGTTTATTTTACTTGAAAAATTCCGTTATTTTACATTGCTTTGCATTTCGTATTGTTAAATTTTCAGAAAAATTTTCACATTTTAAGAGTGAGTGGTTCCAGAAACAGGCACGTGTGAACGAATTGGTTGCGCCGAAACTATCAACTTTCTTCAAAAATGACAAAAATCGAAAAGATAAACCTCTGAAAAAATTCGTTATAGGGAGACAACCACTTCGTTATATGGAGAATATTTTGAATGTTATTTAACATTCCGATTAAAAATTTCGTTATAGGGAGAAATTCGTTGTAGGGAGACTCTACTGTATTATTTAAGTCAAAAATAAATAATTTCAGACTCATTCACTTGAACATTTTTGAATTTCAATAATCAAAATATCATTTTGGTGAAAATATATTTTAATATTTTTGCAATTTAAAGCATTGTGCCGACAGTATTTTGGAGCAACAATAATGGAATGTATACCATATTTTTAGTTTTGCACTTTTTCAAGTAATTTAAGAAAATTAATAAAATTCAGAAGGCATCATGAAACTTAGGGATGGAGCACAGCTGAATACCCAAGTAATTGTGTTGTGAAAATTAATAAATATAAATAAAATATAGTATATTTTATAAAAATAATTTTCTGTACAAAGGAAATCTTACTATTACCGATATTTCTCAAAATATTTTATAAATCTGTGACGTTTCAAATATTTTCGAAAAGAGCTTTCGTTTCTCTTATTTTTGTTCACTATTTTTTAAATTTTCTCAAACAAAAATTAACATACTTTAAAATATTTTATTTTAAATAATTTTCTGTACCAAGGAATTCTCACTAGTACTGATATTTCTCAAAATATTTTATAAATCTGTGACATTTCAAATATTTTCGAAAAGAGCTTTCGTTTCTCTTATTTTTGGTCACTTTTTAAATTTTCTCAAACAAAAATTAACATATTTTAAAGTATTTTTTGTTTTTAAAAGTACCTCAAATACTTTAAAAAAATGAATATCATTGAAAAATCTTAATAAAAATTACTAAAATTTTTAAATCCCTTTTCCATTAAATAATAGTTAATTATTTATACCTTAGGAACGGTAAGCCGGAAATTATCAACAATAGGAAACAAGTTTCTTAACAAACAGAGTACACGAAGTTCACCAGTCTTTTCTGATCAAATTTTCATGGTGACAGGAAACGGAATCCAAACCCCACCTATTAAGTTTCCAAACCCCACCTATTAAGTTTCAAGAAATTAGGGAAATTCTCATTCACATTATATTCGCCAAACGGCAGGCAGTTCAATTTTGGATTCACTGCACATTTTTCTGGAGCATAAAGTCATGACTTCAAATTCCGAAATAATACAAAATCCAGTTAGATATTAAATTACACGGCTAATTACATTTGACAGGAGTCTGTGACATCACGTGAATCAATTTCATTATAACCCTAAAACTTCAAACATCAACATTTACGAAAATGGTTCCACCAAATACAACAAACGCAAAGCCGAATCCAAACCTGAGATATGCACAGCAACTGTAACCTCCCCCCAAGAATAACAACAAAAGGAAAAAAATGGGGGGCCATAACTCGGAACTCCAAACTGAAAGCTAAGATTAAAAATTCCATTCACGCCCCATATCCATAGCAGGATTTACGATTAGGAGCCGGTGGCCCTTCCTAGGTTTTTACCATTCAATCAGACAAGGGGGAGAAGCCACACTTTTTCAATACAAACCCCATATCTATATATCGGTGGTCACCTCGACGTGACTGCAAGTACGTGACTTTTAACGTGGATTCAGCTTTCCATAAATATTTTCTATATCTACTTACGATTTTAAACCATTCAAGAGATATATGTGTCCCGGATTTTTCACACTCCATGTATATTTCGCCTCATATATATAGATGTGCTATCGATTTATTTCTCCTGCAATCCCACTTTTTGAGATTGAGGACAAGTTATCCTTATGAATATGTGTCCGTATGCATTTGCAGAAATGGGCGTGATAAGCTCCTTAAAGAATTGATTTTACGATGGCATATAATAGATAGGGCCATTTGAAATGGGATAGAACAGTTGTATTTTATCACTATTGTTGAAGAATATACAATATATATATATAATATTATTTTATATTTAATTTTAATTATTGGTTTAATAGGTGTATGTACTGAAAATGTTATTTGAGTTTTAATTGTTTGTAAAATATGTAAGTATATATATATTTTTAAACCATTAAAACTCAAATAACATTTTCAGCATATACACCTATTAAACTCTCATTTAAAATTAAAAATATATAACTGTAATAAATTACTATTTACAATTTTCAGGTTGCTTTGCATCTCATTGTAAATCGAATGAATTTTGAAAAGATATGACATATATATATATACATAACCTGGCTAAAGCTTGCCCACAGCCAAACTACTAACTTAATTGTTGAAAACTCCATATACTTGGATTGCTTTTATGAATGTTTTTGATAGCAACAGAGTTCTTTTACATGTTAACATATAAATGTTTAAACTTACTTTTTGTTCATGGTATCTATAGTATTTTCAATTCTTTACATTTTGTTCTAGATTTCGTTGTATTGTTTAAATAATGATATGTCTTCTTGATATGTCTTGTTTACTTTGTTTTTGTATGTTCATATATAACAAGTTTATATATATATATATGAAAGCGCTTATTTATAAACATATATTCAGATTGAATTCATTTTTGCAAGCTTTTCTTAATTCTAGAGTCGTTACCCAAGCGGGTTCGAAAAGCAAATTTTTATTTCCAAGAAATCAATAACAGTATGTGTTTTTCTCAGATTTTCGCTATAATAATTACTAAGAGTAATTATTACTACTAATTACTAAGAGCAATTTCTATTTATTCATCTGACTTAAAGATTGTGATGCAAATTATATCCATTAGATAACATAATCATAATTCAATTAACATCCATGAGCAGGATTAAAGAGTTTAGGTACAAAGCCGGTGCGTCTTACTAGGTGAGTTATATGGTTAAAAAGATAGAGTTAAAAATACCTAGAGAGCTTAAATAGTTGCAAAAAGGGGAATTCCCGAAGAATCTCGTGACTCTGGAAGTTAAAGTAGAATTCGTGGTTCTTTAAAATTGAAGTAGAAGTGATTCGTTTATAATTAAAAATTAGGTGGGGTTGAAAAAGATTTAATTGAAAGAAGATTAAAAGTGAAATCGTCACATCTACATAATTCATCTCCGCGTATATTTTAGATTTATGTTATTTATGCTTCTTTTTGAATCCAGTAATGAATTTATGGTCATTCTGTATTTTATCATTACATTAATTCTTACATTCCATTTTCTTGAATCTACTTCACATAATAATCTTTAATAATTAATTTAAACATGTGTCATTTAAAGAAATCAATTTTGGAGGGTGATAATTTTCTTTGCAGTGCAGGTATCGCAAGTGAAAAAAATTTAATAACTCTTTTTTAAACTAAGCAAACTGAAAGAGTTAATAGTAAATTTTTACTTATTTTGGGATTAAAAGGGCAACAAAACTAATAAAATTGGTAATTTAATTCCACTCTTTAATTTTTCAAAGTATAATAAACAAAAAGATAAATCTTTTTCATCGAAAGAAGACCTGAAGAAATTGAGCTTTTTCTGAGAATCAGAGCTTAAGCTAAAGAAAACTCATAATTTGCTGCTTGGTGTATATAATATATTTTTTCGGAATCTAAAGATTATTCAACTTCATTAAATTATGTTCAGATTTATTCTGCCTAAACCAAAAAATGTAGAAACTTTTTTAAACCAATTTTGAAATACCTAGAAAAGTTTTACTATACTTTAACTATTATCATTTGGCAAAATAAAGATAGGCAAAAAATCTATCCATTTACGAAACTAATTATATTTAATAAGAGTTTCTGATAAAATGCTATCAAATTCAATGAACATTTGTCTTTAATACAAATGCTTTCAATTTTTCTTTCTAGATGTAATGAAAAACTTTATGCTGAAATAATCATTTAACTCAACACTGTATAATGATTTATATTCACATCACAATCGTTTTTGACTTTTTTCAATTGATTTTGAATAATTTAATAACTGATTAAAGAAACTATTTATTTAAGACATTTGTGACTTATAGAAGGAAAGTTTAATGAAGAACTTTTAATTAGACAATTAGGTTATTTTAATTAAATAACCTTATTTTCAAAAGTTTAAAATTTAATTTTTCATTTATTTTCCTTAGCTTCTTAAACTCTTCATATAAATTTTAATTTTTCTCGAAAAATTGAAAATAGCGCTGTCTTGCGTAAGATATATAAACAATTTTTTTCTTAGAGATAATTTTAATTATAAGCTAGAAACGATCTCAGCATAGAATATTAGATATATGGGGGGTACCTTACCGAAAATATTGCTCAAAATTAATTTTGTTGCCGGGATTAAGCAGATTAAATACCAAAATTGATTGCAACGGCATAAGCAAGCAAAAAATTTAAAATATTAATTTGTTAGTGATGATTGGTTGCTGAATAAAATTGAATATATTTTAAACAATGTCAATAGAGTAGATCTTAAAATGGTAATAAATGCTTATAATACTAATATGGTGTAGTAATAGATAGATATATTAATAACACATTCCGCAATTTATATATATAAAAGAGAAAGTCATCCACTGACTCATCAACAAATCTGCCAAATCACTGGGGCTAGAAACTTGAAATTTGGCAGATGGTTGCTTCTTGGGTAATAGGTTCTCACTAAGGAAGGAGCTTTCGGGATTTTAATTAGAATTTCATAAATAAAAAATTACCTTAAATTTTAACGTTTTTTCACAATAACTTCGGAGCATCTTATTGCACCAAAACCATTTTAACATTATCGTAAAGCTCGAAAAATCAGCTTTTCAATGATATCAATTTAATTTTCATGCAACATTCTGTTTAATTTTAATTAATTTTTGAAAGTGATTTCAAACACAATTTCTAACAATGTTTTTATCTTGTTATTGTCTGCCACTTCTCTTTGGCGAATATTTTTTAACATTAAAATTTTAAAAGAGATGAAAATATTTTATCTCGAGCAACAAGGAACCAATAATTTGTGACCTCGCTGGCGTCAGCTAGTATTTGGATAAAAGGATTTCTCAAACGCCATCCTTATTTGACCGAATACAAAGACGTAAAATTGTTGATTATAATCAGGTATTTATAAAATGTAGTTTTTTTTGTATATTTCCACCCAGGTTATTAATAAATGTATTTAACATTGCATATAGTGAGTTTGCTATTGAAATATACTGAAAAAAACGGCGCAAAGAATCCTCACCAATAAGGTAACTTTACATTAAAAGTTCGAAAAATTGCAATTAATTATTAAATTACTGTTTGATCCAAATTTTGTTGCAAAACGTTTCTCTAGTAATCACTAAACGAGGTAAAAATCACGAAAACCTTTCTTTTAGAGAAATAAATGTAAAGAATCTCGAATTTCTTGTCGAGAATCGGTGCCAAGTATCCCCGTTTTATGGTATAAATTTGAGGAAAGACCCTCATAATTTAGTTTCTCTTAGCGAGCAACTGAAATTCAGTTTGCTGCAATTCCGTTGTCTTTCTGAATAGTAACGGTATTTAGCAGGAAATTTTAAATGAGCTACCCTATATAATCTGGCTTCGAAATTATAAAAGAAATTTATACTACGTTTTGACATATGTAGTTAAAAATAATTTACAACAAATGCTCATATTTCCTTGAATATTCAAAGTATCTACTTTTAATTTTAATATAATACCCCGCTAATATAGTCACACATTCTATTTTTATAATAGAGTTGAAAACTGTAAATGTTACAAGCATAAAACATGCGAAAAAACTGGAGGATTTCTTGAAAAAATTATTTTATCTCCCCGAATATACGTGCTATTTTTTTACAAAAATATAGGCAAGAATTGCACCCAGCAAAAAAAACCAATTATGAAAGTCACAAATCATTATTAGCTTCCTATGCAATGGAATGAGCCCAAATCATTTTCACTTCCTGGCACTTTTCCTAGAAGTCCTCGTGACCGAATTTTTACTGTAAAACGTGAGTTCCTATGATTGCGCGTCTTACAATTCTCCACAACGTATTTTGAACCATTGTACTCGTATTAACTCGATTATTTTGCATTTAACGAATTATACTTAACTTTCAGACACAAGTGTAACTGACGACGTCAACAAGGCGATGAATGTTTATAGAACATGTGGCAATGAAAAAACGAGGGAAAATGTTCCTTCAAACAATGCTGAGAAATATTTAAGACGAGTGAAATTTATATCTATAGTTGGTTATTTTATTTCAGAACTTGAGTTAAGGTTGAACCCAGGATTTTATCTCTGGAAGGCATTATACCATCGAATAATACAACTGACAACGACATCCATGCAGCTTTGAAGTTTAACAGGCATTTTAAAAGCTCGGAATTTTAATTAAAATCAGAATTCAAAATATGGCGAGACAAATGGGAAAGTGTGATTAGGTTGACATATTTTGTAAGAAAAAATCAAGAAGAATGGCCGCGACTAATTGGCAAGCTTGTGAAAAGGACAAAGCGTTTTGAGCAAAAAAAAAATAATAAAATGAAAGAATTTTAGTTTTTTTTTATTTTTTTAGTTGTAATTTTAGTATATAGCAAATTTTTTAAAGTTAAAAATACGAAAAACTATTTTCCACAGTATCCTTCAAGGATTCCTAGATACTCCCTTGTATAGGGGAGAAATGGGTACGATGGATCACCCCTATTATTTATTTTATTTATGTTTTTGAATGTTTCATATTTTGATACATAGATGTCAGATCTGCAATGCTGAAAAAACTTTAAAACCATGTACCTAACTGACAATTAAGCCATGTTATTCTTGACTGGTGATTTGTAGTAGCTAAAAGTAAGTTTTTTCAGTTAAGCATGTTTTCTTTCCTGGATTAAGGAATTGTAATTCAGAAAACATGACTCCGCACAATAAAAATGTAAAATAATATATTATTTTATTTAATGCAGCTGAAATAAATGAATATAAAATTTCTTATTTTTTTTATCAATTTCTTGTCAAATGATATCCATATGTTTCTCATGGGTAAAAACTGGGGTATAATGGACCACCAAAAGTGGGGTACAATAAACCACCAAAACTGGTGTACAAAGGACCATCAAAGGGGTACAATGGATAATAGTTCATCCCCAGCTCTGTATTCCATATACTTTTAAAAGTCAGACATTATATAAGAATAGGCAAATTGTTTTATATTAATGAGTTAATTAACCATTGAATCAAGTAGTGTACACATTTTTTAAACGTAATCTATGTATTAACCCTAATTAGGCATCAAAGAATAGTAAACAAGATTTTAAGTTTTTTTTTTTTGAGATTTTTTTTCTTTTTTATATTTTATAAACATTCAGTAAAGTTTTAATTCTTATATTATAGCTATATTAAGGAAAAATTAAATAAAATAGTATGATACTTTAAAAAAATATTTCACCTATTATTTTGTATCTATGGATATTATACATTGTAACATTAGACTAAAGCAACTGCCGTTGAAATATCAAAAATATACTTTATTTTGGCCATTTACAAAGTAGTAGTTGAGTCTTCCTGAAAATTTGAAGAACTGAACTTTCAAGCATGAAAAATAAACAATCGCAATTATTCACATTACGTGCAGTTTGAGCTTCGAGAACAAATACATCAAAAACACTGGTAAAGCCGTAATAAGTTCAGTATTTTGAATATAAGTTTGGAGACTGAAAACAATTCATTACAACATAAATTAAGTGTTAAATGATATAAAATTAATTAAAAAAGAGACTAGAACTGTCCCATAAAAGCATTTCCATAGATGACCAATCTCTTGTAAATGTTCAAGATATTATGATGAGTCTTCCGGAAGCTGTAATTTCATAAGAAAACACAAGACTTTCAGTAACACAAAAATCTTTTAATGCGTCTTTTGCCAACCTTAATATTCGTTAATCTTGCATTATATGTATGAACTGAAGCCATGAATAAACAAATATGATACATTTAATATTTTGTATTATTAAAAATGGACTTGTACTAATATATTTTTAAAAATTTACTACTGGTCCATTGTACCCCATGCTATGGACCATTGTACCCTGGCTTTGTTGTACAATGGTCCATTTTGCCACTGGTTACTGAAAAATAAATATTGAAAAAAGTACGGATAATTGTACATTTAGAATGAGTGTGATATAATAATTAATATGTAGAGAATATGTATGCATTTTTTCAAGCAAAAAAAAATCAGTACTTTGAGAGTAAACATTCAAAATTTACAAAAGTCCTCCATTGTAAACCGGTCTCCCCTATATTTAATAAATTAAGTTTAATTAATTAAAATTTAGTCAGTTAAAATGTAATTAATTAAAATTTAAATTTAAAAAGTTAAATAATTTTACTTAAAAAATTTAATTAATTAAAATTTAAATTTAAAAAGTTAAATAATTTTACTTAAAAAATTTAATTAATTAAAATTTAAATTTAAAAATTAAATAATTTTACTTAAAAATTAATTAAAATTTAATTAATAAAACTTAATTCATTAAAATTTAATTAATAAAACTTAATTCATTAAAATTTAATTAATAAAAGTTAATTAATAATTAATTTCAAATTAATAATTCATAATTTTTAAGATTTAAAAACGCGGAAAAATTTAAACTAGTCCCCCCTTAACGAAATCCTAGATTCGCCCTTGGTCCCTTACCTGTTTAAATGTGCATTCGTAGACGGGCGCTACCAACACCCGCACTGGAAGATGAAGCGCCCAAAACTCCAAACAAGCTAACTACCTCACCCATTTCCACTCATAAAGTCGCCAACCGACATCCCAACCCAATGCTCAGACCACTTATTGACAATTTAAAAAACACATAATATTACAAAATAATGAAAGATAACAGTCTCTAAAAGAACAGTCCATTAAATGCCCACGATAAATGTCCAATTCTTTAACAGTCCCTCATCGGAAACAGAGCAAAAATGCTTAATGTTGATTAGCACAGAAGAACCAACTTAATCGTAATCGGCGGGATTTATTTAAATCCTTACACTCTCTTGGTTTTCCATGCAAAGACTTCAAAGTTTAGCGTAGGAGTAAGTATTTTGAAAAGACATGAAAGCAGCAATTCCATATAAAAGTATATCTTTAGGAATTTAACCACAGAAGAAAAAGTCGACAATTTTCGCGTCTATGTCGCCCATGTCTGGATACTAAGTGACTGTTAAATTAATTTGGCTAAGATTCCAAGTTTGCCTGCCATCAATACTATAGATAAAGACAATTGAGCAATTTGGCGATGTTCCTAAATTCTGAAGTGGAATCAGGAACCCGGGGGTCGATTAAAAAGAGTTTCATTTTCCAAGTTCATTTTAATCTTTGGATGAACATTTGTAGAATGCCTTTTTTGCCATAGGAGTAGATTGGCTGCATTAGGGGAAGAAAAGTGCCATGATGAAGTGTAAGCGGACAGTGTTGCAAAATGAATGGGAGATCCTTGTTCTCCTCAGTTCCACAAGTCTGATCATCAATGCTTGAATCTGTGAAGGTACATGGTGAAAGGTGTCCGTGTTCACTAAAAAAATATAATTTAGAATCTAGACCAAGTTTACTGTTTGAGGCACGGTTCCGAAATAAGTCCAGTTGTGGCTGATTTCCATTCGAATTTCCACTTAGTAAGGTACTGGAGTAAAGATCTTTGCATAGCAAAGAGGCAAAGAAACAGAAGTTAGAATTCCCTCCAAGATTCTTGGCGAAACTTATCTGCAGCGTCGTTACCGGCATGACCTTGCGTGCGCCTTAATCCAGCCAATGGAAACATGTTTGTGGACTAATAACTGATCTTGAATGAGTCTTACAAGTCGATGTGAGGTAAACGGATTTAATATGACTTGTATACTAGAAAAGCTGCTCATATTGGCTTCTGCATTTGTTTTGTAATGTTTTAGCATTTGTTTGAGAGTAATATGTGTAAATAATTTTGATATGTAATATTGTACGAGGGTAAGTCATTAAATAAGTCACAAAAGATAAGAAAAAATAAGTTACCATGTTAATCACTTGGAAACAATTTTATTTTTCAATATAATCTCCACCAATGTTGATGCACTTAACCCATCGTTTTATCAGCGCCCCAATTCCAGCTGCATAAAATTCTTTGGGTTGCTGTCTCATCCACAGTAGGACTTCGTGCTGAACGTCGTCATCATCTCATCGTCATCTTCAGATGAAAATCGATTGGGGCGAAGTCTGGGCTGTAAGGTGGGTGCTGTAGCACTGACCAACCAGACTTTTCGTCTGTTTGGTCCACTAAAACAACATCCTGGACGCAAACACTTTGCAGATGAATTTTATGCAGCTGGATATTGGGGCGCTGATAAAACGATGGTATAAGTGCATGAACATTGGTGGAGATTATGTTAAAAATGAAATTGTTTCCAAGTGATTAACATGGTAAATTATTTTTTCTTATCTTTTGTGACTTACTTAATGACTTACCCTCGTATATTGAATATAAATATAACTTTGTAAGATATTGCATATATGAGGACAAAGAATGTATCTCCTCGAGTCAAATTATGATGTCCGGTGTCCCTGCAAACAATGCTGTCTTCACAATGTATGGCAAAATTGGCTAAACTTTTAGAGACTGTCATGGAAAGAAAATCTTTAAAAAAATTTAAATGGGGCGGGGTCTGCTGTTCACACAACTACTAGTATTAAATGTATTATTTAAAATGTCATTATTTTAAGTTACGACGATTATAAATATTGTCACGAAGAAAATCAAATTTAGAAAATTTGATTTATTGTCAAAATGTAAAGTAAAGAGAAAGCAGAAGAAATAACTTTCACAGTCTGGATTGAAAGAAAAAGACAATATTAATTATATTCCAAAGAAATAAAGCACGAGTTGAAATTTATACATTACACAGAATCTTCTGGATCTTTCTTTTATTGTACAACTTTGCCAAACAATTTTAATATCTTAAAGAAAAATAATTAAATAAAGAAGCAGAAAAGTATTGGTCCACGTGCATCTACAAAGCCAAGAAAAGAAGAAATGTTTCCTTTTCATGAAGCTCTCATCATTCTTAATGACAATTCTTGCTATGATCCTCGGAAGATTCGCAGAGTATACAGACATAGTGCAAGTTAAACTTGTTTGACCTCCGATTATTACAAAGACAAGAAAATAAGAAATTTTTCCTTTTCATGAAGCTCTCATCATTCTTAATGACAATTCTTGCTATGATCCTTGGAAGATTCGCAGAGTATACAGACATAGTGCAAGTTAAATTTGTTTGATCTCCGATTATTACCTCCCGAATATTACAAAGACAAGAAAAGAAGAAATTTTTCCTTTCCATGAAGCTCTCATCATTCTTAATGACAATTCTTGCTATGATCCTTAGAAAATTCGCAGAGTATACAGACATAGTGCAAGTTAAATTTGTTTGACCTCCGATTATTTCAAAGACAAGAAAAGAAGAAATTTTTCCTTTTCATGAAGCTTTCATCATTCTTAATGATAATTCTTGCTATGATCCTCGGAAGATTCGCAGAGTATACAGACATAGTGCAAGTTAAATTTGTCGGAGTCAAACGACCTCCCGATTATGTGGTGCGGAAGTTTGGTAAGAGGGTGCTGGATCAGGTATCGTTTTTGTCATATGAAGTCCGTCCAAAAATAGATATATAGCTTCAGAACATTACATTAACAAAACATTTTATAGCCTCGACAAATTTTATACCCTCAAACTAAACCAAGCACTCGAAATAAATATTAAACAAATTCTGTATTGTGTGCTGCATATCATCATACTAAAATAGATTAGGAGAAGAAAAATTTGAGGAGTTTCTTATCAAAAGTGAAAATATCCATTTTACAAAACTGGGTTTCAAAAGTGGATATATTATGTTTTTCCCAAGAACTTAAGAACTTTAGGCAGTTTTGCGAAGGGGAAAAATCAGTTTTGAGGCAAAACGAGACTGAATCCTTGCATAGTTGGATACTAAGATTAGATGTAAGATTAGTTGTAAGAAAAACGCATTTCAAGAAACAGCGAATATTGTTCGCTTTTGATTAAAAAAAGCTTCTCAATTCTTATTTCATCACTAGATGCCCAATCGCTTATTTGAGAATTCTTTGTGATTGCCATTAGAATGGGCTCTGTCATATAAATATTGAAGCATCTTCGCTCAAAATTGATTAAACTAATGATCAATCTAGAAAATGGTTTGCAATGTAGATGATATGATGATAAAATCGATCCTGCAATTAATAGACAATCCACTTTTCTTTATTCCCCTGCTCATTACAATGATTCAAAACGATGTAGAAATTGTTTTGCTCTTTCCCTCCCCTTTTGGGTGGGTTTTGCGCAATAATAAATGGAAATATGAGATTTAGTTTTAAAAAAATTAAACTAAAAGCTTCCATTACCCTGCTAAAAATTAAATTTGATAACATAATCCTATAGATCAATGCAATAATGCCTTTGGGCAAAAAAACGCAAATTAAAAATGTAATGGAATTACTACCCATTTTTTTATCTCAAAAATATTTCAAACGTTGATACGCGTACTTCTTTATAAATTAAGCTCTCTCTATGTCTTCAATCTGATGGCCTTTTCAATTTCGTTAGTGATTTTTCTCGTTAAATTATATTCCTTATTTATCACGATAAAAAAAAACTCTCTCTGCCAATTCTAATAAACCTTTCTTTCGTTTTGCTGAGCAACCAAAAATGCGGGGGAATCTCTTTTTTTACATCCCCTCTTCTAATTTTTAAGAGATTTATATAATTCAAATAACGGTTTTCAATTAAGGCTAGAAATTTTAATTCCCCTCCAAGTATAGGTCTCGCATTTTCTGAAGAGATAGGTTTTTTTTCAACCTTTCAAAATGTCCCTTGTGTTTCTTCCTCAGAGGGATGTTATTAATTAGCCGTTTTAAATAATTAGCGTGTTTATTCATTTGGAAAGCAATTAACGGAAAACCTTCTTAATACGTAATTAACAAACTCGGCGGTATATACATATATATGCATCTTTTTTTTCCTCATTCTACAATTTTTACACAAAGCGGCAAATTGAAAGATGAATGTTTTCCTGGAGGCTTAAAAAACTTTATAATTCAGTGTCTATTAAAATCTCGTCAGTAACATTAGCTAGTAGGATGTAAAATGAATATTTTATTTTGTTCCTCTCTCTCATTTGCCTTTTTTTGAAGATTTTTCCTCTGCTTCATGTTTTTATATCATTTATATTTTATTGAATTCATTAAATGCGAGTAATTTTATTGATCTTAAATAAGTAATCATTTCTTTATCTTAAAATTAATTTCTAGAGACAGCGGCTCGCATTTCATGCGCAAAAAGCAAGCTGAAGACGCAAGCCGTCTTCACTGTTTTCTTTTTTTATTTATTGTGGCGTCTTCAGGAGCCTTTTTTTTACAAATTCTTTTTGAAGCATGCAGGTGTAGCTTCTTTAACGAATTCTTTAAGATCCCGAAACTTAACTCCTTTTAATAAAAGAAATAATAATCTTAAATATACTAACAACTACAAATATCTGTTAGTATATTTGTTTGTTGTTAGTATATTTAGTTTAAAGAAAGCAGTTCAATTTACCCCAGGGTTTTGTTGACAGAAGTGAAAAAATATGGGTTATGTTTTCCATCAGTAGGATTAAATGCAAGATGTTGATCAGATAAAAAGAATGTATGCAAGAGGTTACAGAGGAACCGAATCATGTCTCTGCTGAATAATGTATCCGTGTCATCTGACCACAGTTAAAAATCATTTGGTCTGTTGCAAAATAACTCTCTTGTAGCTTTAAATCGGCATATTAATCTAACTAAATTAAATGAATTGAGGAGATAGTTCTGCATAGAATTTCTTACATTGTGAATGCACTGTGGGCACCACGAGTACGTGGATTTGAGAAGCCACCGAATAAGCAAGCGAGTTCTCGCTCCTGGTGTGGGTGCAATAATGGGGGGGGCGAGTACTCCCTCCTGTGAAAGTACATACCTCCTTCGGGAGGGGTTGGGACGTGGCCGGTGATGGCTATTAGGACTCCAGTCTCAGTACTCGAGCTATTGCAGCGGTTCTTATTCAGTTTTACCCGGATGCTTTGGCAGGGCGTGGTGATTCGCTTTATGATTACATTCTGAATGTCTTGGCGCCACACAACAATAGAGTGTCCAGTATATGACCGAAATATTAATCTCGCAATTAGAACGCTAACTGATATGTTAGTTATATATAAAGCACACTACCACAATATTTCTATAGCGACGATTAATAAGGTAATATACTTCCTATATGCAAATGTTAAACAACTAAGGTAAGACTACTTTCCCAACTTCTTCTGATGCGTTTGCAGATGAATAAATATCTCTAAAGAATAAGAAAGTCACTAATAAATTTCTGAACACCAAGAATATTTCTCTTAATACCTCAATTCGGAAAAGTTTGTTTAATTCATTCCCGCATATAAATCCGTTTTTACCGTCGGTCGTTAAGACATAAATCTGGATTTATTTCTTGTGGTATTTCTTTTGATAATATTTTATGATTTAAAATATTGGAAACGGACGAAACTCTGCCTGAATATATATACAGGATGTCCACAAAAGTCCTGAACCCCCCCCCTCATGGCATTAGAATGGCGAATGCTATAGTCATGAAAGTGGTGTCTAGATATAGTCAAGTGGCTTTGTGCTACTCAGAGAGACCATTTACAGCACTATCTGGCGGCGAAATTTGGAGTCAGCGTTTTTATCTCAAGAATGGTAGGTGATACAAGAAAAAAAAGTGCAAAGCTCTAGAGAATTATTGATTTAGCACAAAAAGACAGATAACACACATAAGTATGAAGAATGGAATGTATAAAACGCGCACTTGTTTGGTCGTCATTTCCAAAACTGTAACATGAAAAAACATGGAAAATAGAGCACTCGCCTGTCATTAGGCTCATTTATTCTTCTTGTTGCCACAACGGACATCTGGACTAATGGCTACAATTTCCGTTGCACACAGTTTAACTTACAGGTGATACGCTTGGATTATGTAGGATCAGCTTATTGTTGAAAATCCCGCATTAAACATTAATTGACCAGCACACTCCATGCCGAACTTCGATAGAGCATTAGAATTTTTCATCTCCCAGTAATGGGAGTTCTATCTAGTACGTGTTATTAAGTGAAAGGCTTATCCCGTCCGTCCGTATTGTGTCTGCAAGAAATGGTTGCTCGACCCCTGAGTTATGCGTGACAAAGTTGCACCACGCGTAACCTCTCGCATCGTCTCCAGTAAGTAAGGTATGCAAAGGAGTCGGCCGATACAGATGAGCTCCTAATTCGCTCAGTAATTTCCAAAGTCGGGTTTTGGTGAGGCACAACGTCTAGTCGTGAAGTTATATAATGTCTATACAAAACGCCCGTTTTATGCGTTCTGTTTCTAGTATTAATGTGCGGAAGATATCTTACCGTTTTTAAGAAAAGAACGTCTACTCCGAATTTTTTTTATCGTCGGCGCCCTACAAGTGGTTTCATTGCGTGGAGCCTTCCTGCTTTACTATATCTAGACAGCACTTTTATGACTATAATTTTCGCCGTTCTAAAATTAATAAAGTGGGGCCAAGGACTACAGTGAGCATTTTGTATATTTGCTTCTTCTGAAGTTCATTTTTTTAAAAATCTTCTTGTTTACTGTTCAAATAAATGCAATATTTCCCCTAATATCATGTTTGTGTCTTTTATCTATATTTTCTTTAACATCTAAGAATAACAGTCTTGAATAGACGGAATATTACTTCTTATTCTTTCTTGTATATAAAATAATAGTGTTGTAATCTTCAAAATTTCGACCTCCGAATACTGATGAATATCGACATTGTAAATCTCTCTAGTCCAAAAAAATAAACAAAATATTTTTGGAATTATCTGTGGATGTTTGCATTTTAGACCGTATCTATGTGAACATGATAACTCTAACCATGAGAGAAATTTGGAACTCGGATTTTATATTAAAACTTTAGATATGAAAAAAATTGCTAGAAACAGGACAAAAGAAAGATGTTTTGCTTGAAAATACATACTCGATTCTCTTCACTAAACGACGGAGCTAAACCTAAAACTCTCAATATGTGAAATACACCCGAAAATCGTGGGAAAATTACTGGCGAATTCGTTCCTGTATGGCTACATTATTTTCAGCAAGAATACTACTCCAGAGCTTTTGAAATTATGAATACCTAAACAAATTGGGTTTGATCAATGAAAGAAATTTAGAAAACATTTATCTAAATTCAAATATTCTTAAATAATGCGTACGCTTTTGAAATAAGAATCTAAATTTAAATAAAAAAAGATTCACAGTAGCAAGAAATTTCAAAATTAATCTCATTAATGATAAATTTTCATACTATAATCTTTACCACTTTTTCTACGTATGATAAAAAAAATCTTTGAGGGTCTTTTGTATAATATGAGAAGGTCCTTTTCTTTTACAAGCGTCTCAAAAATTAATATTTTCTTCAATCCTTTAAATATTTAATAGCCATACATTAAAACTCGTCGTTAATTCTAGTTTATGAGTATTTCTCTTTATTAAAATCAAAGAATTATCTCAAAAAATTTGTTCCAACTAGCCATGCCCAATAATCATTACCCGCATAACCATAATCTCCACCCATCTATGACTCCAGCTACTCTTAATACATTTCGAAAGGCAAACAACCATACGGGGAAAATCTCCTTAATAATTTACTAATAGGGGATAAAATTCCTTTATTTCAAAATCTCCTTTTTCATATTCAAATTCCTCTAGAAAAGAGCAGGAAGTGCTTGAGCCCCACTCCAAAAAAAGATAGATAGGGACAACAATTCACTTTTCGATCAATAATCATTGTCACACATTCTGCATTAAAACAAAAAAATTATAGTAGCTAGAAATTTACAAATTAAGTTTATTAAGCATAAATGTTCGCAATATATTCTCTACTACATTTTCTAGGTATGATAAAAAAATCTATGAGTGCCTTTTACACAATCGATAAGGGTTCTTTTCCTTCTGAAAATTTCAGAAATAGCTAAATATTTTCTTTAATCCATTTTAAATAACATGTAATACTTACACACTGAAACTCCTCATTAATTATGATTTTAGGAGAAATTCTCCTTGTTAAAATGTGAGAATTCTCTCAACGAATTAGTTCCAACCGACCATACCCAATACTCATTATTCACATAACCATAATCTCCACCCATCTGCCAATCCAGATGCTCTTAAGGCATTTCGGAAGGCAAACAACTCGACGACAAAAATCCCCTTAATAATTCACTAATAGGCGAGAAAATCCCTTTATTCTAAAACCTCTTTTTCACATTCAAACTCCTCTAGAAAAGAGCAGGAAGTGTTCGGGCCCCCACTCCAAGAAAAGATAGAGCGGGACAACAATTCCCTTTTCGACCAATGATCAATAACATTTAATAATCACACACTGAAACTCCTCATTAATTCTGATTTTAGGAGCATTTCTCTTTATTAAAATGTAAGAATTCTCTCAACGAATTAGTTCCAACCAACCATACCCAATACTCATTACTCGCATAACCATAATCTCCACCCATCTATCACTCCAGCTACTCTTAATACATTTCGGAAGGCAAGCAACCATACGGGGAAAATCTCCTTAATAATTTACTAATAGGGGATAAAATTCCTTTATTTCAAAATCTCCTTTTTCACATCCAAACTCCTCTAGAAAAGAGCAGGAAGTGTTCGGGCCCCACTCCGAGAAAAGATAGAGCGGGACTATAATTCCCTTTTCGACAAATAATCAATAACCAATAAATTTAATACTCACACACTGAAATTCCTCATTAATTCTGATTTTAGGAGCATTTCTCTTTATTAAAATGTAAGAATTCTCTCAACGAATTAGTTCCAACCAACCATACCCAATACTCATTACCCGCATAGCCATAATCTCCACCCATCTGCCACTCCAGATGCTCTTAATGCATTTCGGAAGGCAAACAACCCGACGAGAAAAATCCCCTTAATAATTCACTAATAGGCGAGAAAAATCCTTTATTCCAAAACCTCTTTTTCACATTCAAACTGCTCTAGAAAAGAGCAGGAAGTGTTCGGGCCCCACTCCAAGAAAAGATAGAGCGGGACAACAATTCCCTTTTCGACCAATAATCACAATCACACATCCTTCAATAAAACAAAACTAAAGAAAGGGACAGAGAAAAAAATATATCCTCGACTCGATTCATCGGAATTTAAGCCGACGCCTTTTAAAGCTTTCCTTTTTGTTTTTTTCCTGCCGCACATTGGCGCAAATGGGCGAGAGAGAGCAGAGGAAAAATTCCATCCCGAATATAATCCCCATTCGAGAGAGGGCGAAAGATCGCGCCGTGGCGCACACAAATGGGCATTCAGTGTCTGAGCGCCATCGACAATGGGGCCCTGGCTGACAGCCGCGGAACATACACGATATTGCTCTTTGTATGGTAATTAGGCTAATGGAATTCACTGTTTCACCACTATAAGCCCAAATGGAATTTTAACGTTTCTCGCAGCTTTTGCCATCTCGTTTTCTGGAGGAAAAGGTTGAAGAGGGGGGATCGGCGGCTTCTTTAACTCCTCCATCGCTGGTATTTTGCATGGAAACATTTTCACTTGTCAGCCGCCTTGATGGGGTTGCACTCGTGCACCTCCATGTCGCCAAGGGTGACGCCAAAAGTGGAAACACTTTTTTAATGGCTCTTTTTATGCGAGGAACAGAACTTTCGACGATATGTCAGTGAAGCAAGGAGAGATGGGGAGGGAAAAACTAAATCGGTTCATAAAATGAACTTTCAAAAAATTTGTTTAATGACACTTCACTGATTAGGGTTTTTTTGCACAGGGTGCCCAAAAAATATATACAGACTTTGAATAACTATTAAATAAACAATTAATAGCATACATCAAAGAACATTCAATCATATGTTACTGAAGCAGGAGGGAAAAGAATTCTAATCTGTATTTTCACTAACTATTACATAACTGTAATAGTTAGTAGATAATAGTAGTAATAGAACTAATGTTCTATTACTAATAGCGTAATATATAATAGTGTAATAGAACTGTGTGTTCACTAACTATTACATGCATCAAAATCCGATAACTGAAATTAATTAATAGATTATTTATCATTGGAATCAATGCGGTAATCAATTTGAGTTGTAAATTAATTGTAGGTCTAATGGTTATTTTTATGTTCAGAACAGAACTTTTAACTGTATTTCAGTGAAGCAATGGGTAAAGGGAAAGAAAATGAAATCAATTTATAATATGAACTATTAAAAAGTTTGTTTACTGAAACTTCGTTGGTTGGGCTTTCATTTGCTGAGTGTCCCAAAAAAAACATTTTGAATAAGTATTACATGACAATTAATAACATACTTAACTGGAGGATAAGGCAAATAAAAGTAGTTAATAAAATGAAATATCAGAAAATTTTCTCTTCTGGACATTTACTTACAGGGTTTTCTTTTGTGCAAGATGTCCAACAAATGAATGCACACTTTAAATAAATATTACATAAACAATTTAAGCTTTGATGACAATATGCTGTATAAAGAACATGGTCTTAATTCTCCTGAAAGTCCTCCAAAAATCTTACATAAACAATTTAACCATTGATGACAATATACTGTATAAAGAACATAGTCCTAATTCTCCTGATAATCCTTCAAAAAACTTATCTACAGTTTCGATGTCAAGACAAAATTTCATTCATCGATCCTGTTGCATGTTTATGCTATTACGTTCATAGAGAGACCAACAGACAGTAAACCAATTGACGGATATCGTCCAACTTTTGAGACAGATCTACAATTTCAATGTAAAGTCCACATACAAAATTTTATTTCTCTAGATCTTTCCGTTTTTTTAATTATCATCTTAACAGGTAGGCAGATTCAATTCAACAAAAATTGCATTCTTTGGACTCACGAAGATCTACAACGTAAAGATTTATCAAAATATCAAATTCGACCTTTTTGACGATTGCAACATCCTCTGTTTGTACGCTTCGTCTACTAGAAAGTGAAAACGAAGAGCGAATTCTAACATTCTAAACCATTTTTTTTTCATTTATCATGTTCATAGTATGATCATAATTGTTATTATGCATGTTTATGGCTAAGTCAATGCATAAGCAGTCATCATGTATGTTAGGGATAGACAAAACATTCTGTGGAACTTAAATTGTTCTAAGCATGACCACCATGGAGGTATTACCATGAAAATCCGTAATCTATATCTTTAAAATAATTGGGCAAAAGGAGATGTCAGTAGCCCAGCCCCAACAACTGGATCGATTTCGATAATTTTAATTTCATATGAAAGTTTATGGCCCCTATATATGCCATCGTTGGTCGACTGCCACCCACCACCCTCCATTTTTGAGATATATTGCAAAATAAAACCTTGACAAAATCTCTCAGCTTCTACAACCGCTAATTTGCCAATTTATTACGTCAAGTTGCAAGCATAACTACAGGCTATTAATATTACGTGTGAGCGGCTGGTCGCAGAAGGCGGCTAGTACACATATATATGTACTGACCGCTGAATATGTATATAAATTTTTTTCGACGTAACGCTCTAGCTGTTATAAAACCTACAAGCATTCGTGGAGAACTTGTTTTCAATGTGCTCGGCACTCATAATTGCTTTGAGTTACTTGATAGCGCTTTGTTAGTAAATCGTTTTATCAAAACGCATGCAATTCTAATAAATTTTGGAATAAAGTCAATTTAACCATTTCCCTCATTGGCAGATATTCCTCTGCTCTTATTAAAAAACAAAGTCCTGTTATACAGGCAAGTATTTCGCCCTGTTTTGACATACGCCGCCCAAATTTGAGGGTTTGGAACAAAAACGCAAGGAAGAAAATTCCTTTTCTACAAAAGAAAATGTTTCATATCATGACGAATGCACCTTGAGGAATTATCTCACATATAACGACCTGAAAATTGTTAAAACAGCAGATTACACCCAGAAGCTGTTTAGGAACTTCTTGGACCGAATCAAGAATCATCCTAACCCAATCATCAACTGCCAAAACATTCTTCACCCACAGTGAAGGAAAACATGAATACTCATATGCCACAACCAAATGATCATTTTCTCTTAAAACACCCTAATTTGAGACAGTTGGGGCTGAATTCTGTTATTTGGAGACTTTTACTGCAACCTCAAAATTAGTCAAACCTATTCCAACTCACTCCTAAATCGTATTCTTGGTGGCTTCTGTACCTAGACTTACAATGATGTTTAGCAAAATTTCCGTGGTTTTCACAAGGTTTCTTTTTACATTTACGTTGAGGAAAAGTGTATAGGTACTGGCACTCTAGCGAATAAATAAGTCAAGCATCAAAACGCTGACAAGATGTTCTGCGGAAATTTCGAACCTTCACTTGTGCAGTAGTTGTTTTCATGATTTTGTCACACGACTTCAATTCTCATTACAGTTTCTTGTTCGCTGTCAGGACAAATATCTCGGATGCTGTAATGGCATCAGGAACGGCTGCATGGGGCGGCGTTCTGCCAGGACAAATAAGAATTGCCTTTGATCAGTTTCTGTACACACGAAGAGAAATTTCATTTGGACGGTTCAATGAATACTCAACACTACCGAATCAGGGTTCTCAAATTCCGGGCTAAGTGTTCACTTGCATACCCCAAAAGCGGCGGTATGGTGTGGATTGTCTGCATCACTTCTTCGAAGAGTTCGCTTCGATAGGTCCAGTGACATGCTCGATCACTGGGTACCCATATGCATCGCTGTTGGAGAACGAAATTCCAGCTCTGCAAGCATGTCAGTGCCTTGAATTTGTAGTCTTAAGCCATGTCAGGTCTCCTTCCCACATTGCATGTTGCATTTAGGATGTTCTAAAAAGGCATTTTAGAGTTGAACTTGTCATCAGGCAGCACATTCGACACTCGTGGTCTCCCCAATACCCAGAACACAATGCATTTCATGGGCTTTTGCTTTGGGGAAATTTGAAACATCTGGTAAGCTTGACAATCCGAGAACTTTACTTTAGATTAAAAACAGCATTTCCAAGCTCACAATTTACTCAATTATGAAACACGCTATCTTACTATTTCGTATAGTAGCTGAGAATGATGGGCATCACATGGCACATGTTTATCTGTATTCAAAATTGTACAGGAAAGAAGTGTAGCTGAATGTGTGACTTATTTTTTAAAAACTCCCTCTGGTGGCAATATTTGGACTTATTTTTTTCCTCTCCGAATGCTTTTTTTTATTAAGTGTTCCACAAAGTCTCACACTTTTCTTATGAATCCTTACGGATGTAGACAGCTCTGAATTAGGGAATATTAATTATGGGTTCCGTTGCTGAAACATCATCCGTCTAGCATCTTGCGTTTTTTATTTATCACGTTCAAGTCCTCAGGAATAGACAAAGAATCAACCCTTTGTCGGACGTGGTCCAAAATTGGATGAATATCTATCATTCAAATAACACAGTCGTATCCCAAATTACATCTACCAAGATAGTTGCATTATTAAGCTAACGAACGTGCATACAGCCTTTCCGTTGAACGTTTTCGCCCAAAATTTTACTGCAATCTACAGTTTTGGTGTAGAATTCCATAGAGTTCCAGGCACAGGCTGGCCTAAAACCTTGGAAAGTGATGAAAATTTAAATATTGCATTTTTGACGATTACAAAACCTAAAAGTTATCGATATAATTTTCCCCAAAAATTAGCTAGATTTCTTAGAAATTGTAGGTACTGAATATTCGGTGTATGTGAATACTGAAGATTATGAGAAAAAAATTTCTAGAAAAATAAAAATTGAAAATGGCAGAAGTAAATTCCGTGCTATCAAGTGCCAATGTGAATATTGGCGGGAACTTAATTTGGTTATGAATTTCATTACCATATTGTACACATCAACTTAACAATTAAAAATAAACCACCAAAAAGTAAAACCCAGGATTGAATGGTGGCCCATCTAACAGGAATTTGTTTCTGGAAATTCCGTTATCTCTCTAGCAATATAAGAAACACACCTTCCTCCAAATGTTTTGAAAAAATAATGTCCTGAATATAAATTATTACATTTGGTTAACAGACATATCCAAAAAAAACTTCTATGTTGCCTTATTTGAAATATTTTTAATAACTGTTCCTATTACCATTTGTTTTTAATATAATATTATCTACATATATGTATCCTATAATATAATCTTAAAATGCCAAATGAAACTATTATATATTTTTTAAAAAGTTGCCTCCACTTTCTCCCAATCATTTACCTTGCAAGCATTTCAATGCACAGCTAACTTGAAGATGATGAATAACTTTATTTGTTACCTTTTTAAATATCACCGAATTTCAACCAAAATATTATCCTGTTGACACAGTTTGTGATTTTGATAAGCTAATATAATAATGGATGAAGTAAGCAAATTTCATTTTTGGAATTTTATTTTTTCCCATTCACATAGAATATCACTACACAGTTGAACAGCTGAGATGCAAGAGCAGTTAACAAAAAAAAGTTGAAATCTTTCATTATTGGAAAGTAAAGTTAATTCTTATTCGAACTTTTTGGCTTACAATAACGTATGTGACTCGCATTACAGAATTTTGGATATTTAAACCTGTAATTAAGTTAAAGTAGCAATTAATTTAAAACACAAAATTCACTTCGACACTTATGCGGATTGAAATAATAAAAACAAGGGTCCCAAATAGGATGTCATCTAATTAGAATGTTAAATAAATTTGTAGGTCAAAATGTGTTACTCTCTCATCTCATCTCCGCACTTTATTAGTTGATTTTTTCTATAGTGCTATGTAATTCACGAATGATACTCTTGAAATTTTAAGTAAATTGTTAGAAGAGGCCATATAACAGTAGTTAATATGCATATAATTGTTGCTCATGTTTTTGCTGTTGAAATCACTAGCAGAAGCAAATTCCTGAAGTTCGAACTAATGTAATATAACCTGAGAGAGTCGACGGACATTTTATTTCTTATATGCGCATCTTCCATCAAAAACTATAAATTGCTTATGATGAATATGAAAAGTGCAAAGCCTCGAAATTCTAATAGCTTTCTATACAGGGTGTTCAGGAAGGTCGTTTACAAACTTTAAGGAGAAGTCCCCATATAGCGATTTTAGTTGCAGCAGTCTTGCTATGCAAGTCTGCAAACTTGCAGCATGTTCAGCACGACAAGACCGCAAGTTCATAACAAGACTGCAGCAAGTTAACGCAAATTTCGAAGTCACCATGCGACAAACTTGCAGTGAATTTGTCGTGGAAGTTGCCTGCAAATTTGCAGTCTTGTCGTGTCAAGTTCATTGCAAACCAGTAGCAAATTTGGCTTATGTCAAAATTGACTTGCTGTGTTTATTAATAAACTTTTATTGCTTGTCAATAAAAGATAAATAAAATTCAAATATTTGGTTGCTTTTATCCCTCTCCCAAATGAATTCGGTTGCTCAACATTTTTATGCCATATAGGCTGTGTATACAGGGACCTATAGTTTAAAGTGGATTCTAAATCATTAAAAATACACAACCACACCCAGGAACCGAGATCATTTGAATGCTATAGAGAGGATCGAACCCGCAAACTTCTCGACTGAAGACGAGCATCTTATCCATTCGGTTGCTATTGCCTGGGAAAGAATTTAAATACATTAGCTTTAAAAGCAGTCGGAATCTGTTTTGCTTGGCGATGATGTTGTTGTAGACTTACACATTGTGTCATGAGTCATAAGTGTGCCGAATCAGTTTCACAGCAAACTAGTATTGCAAGAGGGTGATCGATTATGCTATGTTATTTTGCAGGAGTTTTGCTGTAAATTTCTCGCGTCAAGTTTGTCATGGCAAGATAATATCCAGAAAAAGTCACACTTGCTGCAAATGTTCATGCTATCTGAAACAAATCATTCTTGCAATAGTACTTGGGGTCGGAAAGTAAAGTGTTGCCGCTACAGAGGGCTCTTTGCCAGTGAATTAAGTAAAAGAAAAGAATACACCAGATGAAATATACTACACAGATTGAGTAGATTACAAATTCACAATGATAAAACAACCCAGTTGCATGAATAACAACACTATAATTTGTATGCTCCATTACAAATACTATAATGATAAGTAGGACGCAGTATCAACAACAAACCTTTGAAATACGTAAAATGAGGGTTCAAAGGACTTGCTGTCCGAGGTGATACACGCTTCGCATGCTATTATTCGTGCTATTGTAAATTTGTATTCCATTCAATCTGTGTTATACATCTATCTGGTGTATTCATTCATTTTACTTAATTCACTGACAAGGGCCCCCCTGTGGTCAACCCCCTTTGCATTT
The DNA here is from genome assembly GCA_013235015.1 of Araneus ventricosus. Classification (NCBI taxonomy): domain Eukaryota; kingdom Metazoa; phylum Arthropoda; class Arachnida; order Araneae; family Araneidae; genus Araneus; species Araneus ventricosus. The sequence continues at coordinate 372 of BGPR01017737.1, read as the reverse complement.
CCAACCCCGTGTTCTATTAAAGATAGCTTCTTTCTTTATACTTACCCTTAAAGTTTGTAAACAATCTTATTGAACACAGTGTATATATCTAAAAATTTACTATCTTAAAGAATCCATGATTTTAAGGATAGCCAAATTGAGGATAGTAAGGATTTTCTTGAAATGATAAAATTGCATATGTTTTTTGTTCTGCAGTCTAAAACATTAAACAAAAATTGATTTCCCTACCCATAAGAATTATTTTTGCAGAAAAGAAAAGTTATTCAACGAAGACAACTCCAAATAAATCTCGCTTGGTGCACTTTGGAAACTATTTAATCACTGTCAAAGATTAAAGCGCTTCTGTTGAGGCGATCTCTCGCCAAATGTGCC
>BGPR01017736.1:0-31995 GCA_013235015.1 Araneus ventricosus | reverse complement strand
GTTAAAGTTATAATAAAAATATTGCTGTCCTTGAATATTTACAGAAAGGCAAAATTTTTGTTTCCGCTTTATTTCGTAGCGTGTACATCTTCCAATTTGTTTGCACAGCAAGCACAGTAATCCAATGACGTTAGTTATTTACTCTCTCTATTCGCTGTTTAATTAATTTTTGAAAATTTTTAAATGACCCCAATCAGCGTTAAATTCATTCAAGCTTTTTGAATCCGGTTGCTACCAAAAGGAGAGAACCTAAGGAGAAATAAAAGGAACACTCTGCAGACACAAAGGAAGAGAATAGTACTTCGGATAATTGCAATAAAAATCCACGATGTGAAGGAGCTTCTTTTGTCGTGGTAGCAATGACAAGGAAGAAAAAAATGTGGTATCAAGGATTGTTAAATTCGTGCCTCGTGGTTCAAAGAACAGAGACAAAAGGAAGAGAGGGGTTAAACTGCTGGCCGTGGGGTGAGATAACACGGAATTGGACGAACGAAAATCAAAAGACGCTGCTCTGAAAAACTGTTTTATTAAGCTTAAAATATTATAAATACCTAGACTTGAAAATATTTGTATCCCGAGCAACGCCAGGTATATTAACTTGTAATAATATAATAGCATTGTTTTTTTAAAAAAAATGACATAAAAAATATCTCGCGGAGTAAAACTCTTCCACTGAGATTCCTTATTTTTAAAAGTGCATAACTTCCATTTCCATGAAAGTTAAATTCTTCAGTGGATTAATACGGTTAATGTATTAAAGAAGGCAAACTTAGTTAACCACAGCTTTATCACTGGAAAAATAATATCATTAAACAATTTAATGAAACAATGAAATTAGGTTTAATCTCATTGCAACAATAAAAAGTTTGTTGAAAATCAAATTAAAAAATATTTTCAATATTTTTTGAAATCAGAAAAAATTACACAATTAAGTTGATATCATTAAAAAGATAATATTTTGAGCTTTAAAACGATGTAAAAATAGTTTTCGTATTTTATGGAGGTCATCTAGGAAAAACACCAAAAATTCTATTACTTTTTATTCATTAAGATACTAATTAAAATTTAAAGAAAATCGCTCAAAGTTGCACATCCTACCCTCTAAAGTATGCACCTGATTTTGTTGCTGTAAGCCCAACAACACATATTTGCTTTTATCATTGGTAGATAGCATAATTCTTTCAGAATGTTTGAACACAAACCTCAAGATGTAAGTGTAGGGATTTATTTTTCATTCGAGACCAGGAGTGGCCACAGTGGGGGATCCGGAAGAGCCAAGGTCCCCCTGTCGGGCATGCTATGTCCCCTCCGTCGAGATAAATATTTGTATCTTGTTCACGCAACGGGCTATTCAACTAGTAGATGAACAAAGATCTGGCGAATATTTGAATGGGTCATCATTACGCCCCTCCCCTTGTGCAGCAGGTCATTGCCCCTGTCAGGGACCCCCCTGTCATTCCCCCTGTTCCCTTCCGCCTTCCGTCGGGAGAACTCTAACGCCACTCCTGTTGGATACTAAACAACTGCATCATCAATATTCTTTTTCATAATCGAAAACAATCAGCAAGTTTCGATAGAAGAAATATGTTTTATTCCCCTTTGTTACAACGTTTACTTAAAACTAAGAAATACAGTTTATGAATATATAAAAACTGTGCTCTATAAGATCAAACCAATGATGGCTTTACAATCATCGGATCTCAAAACGCAGGCGTACAGGTCTGACACTCAGGGTAACGAGATTAGGGTAGAGAATCACTTTTTCTCTGCTGTCTAAAGAGGTGACACGGAAGCGTCTCAGAATGCTTGATATAATTGTTTTCATTTCCATCATTGCGAATTTCTGACCTAAAAACGAAAACCGTATGCAATGAATAATACAAAACTATAGTTAAATTTTAACAAAATTTTTTTAGGCAACATTCTAATTGAATTAAGCTGGAAATTTAATGTTGCATGAATGAAAACTCTTCAGCATTTGTTCTAACATTTTAAGCCGAATTCATCAATTTGAAGACGCTTAAAATTAATAGCCAACAAAAATAAATTTTATTTTTGTGTCTAGTATAAAGATTATTATTCATGAGAGTGCTATGTATTATGACCATTCTTTATAGCTTTATAATAATCTAAACAGTCTCAAGGAGTATTTTTCATTTGTTTATATTTCATTTCATATTTTTTTCACTAAAGCATTAAGCATTTAAGCATTTTAAAATTAATGTGTCTAGTTTTGGGATTATCAAAAGGAATACATGCGTACTAACTACTATTATTTTTAAAACAAACTATTTCATTTATTGATAGCTCTGGAAACCTTATTCAACATCTGAAATAATACTTGATTTGTCAACTGCAGTGTGTAACTTCTTGCAGTTAAGCTTTAGTTGGATATTCACAGCTGAGTTAAAGATCTAAATAAATTTATTAAGATATATACATCTGGATTAAATTTGTAAGAATAAGAGCAAATCTTTTCATGTTGAATAAAAATATAAAGTTAAAGCCCGGAGGGGCGTTTCATTCACTGACACGATACAAAGACATCGAGTTTCGCTGGAAATGTCCGTTTAGGACTCGTAATCAATCAACCAGTCTGGCTCTCAAAACTGATCTCCCTTTTTTTGTTGTTCTATTCTGACCTTATATATCGGCAGGGAACAATACTTCCCTTTGCGTTCCCACAGGAACACCCTTATCTGAACAAAAAAAACACCTGTTCAAGAATGTTGCAACATTTCGTGCAAGAGGAAGGAAAGAAGACACCTAAAAAGCACAACACCGAACACAATAACCTTCAAATGAATGGCGGAAGCCCGTCAGCTGAGGGGTAAACCTGAAAGTGACCGGTGTCGTTGAGTGTAAAATACCTGTTCCCACCACATCCTTCCGTGGCAAAAAAACCTATCGAAACTTGTCTGAAAATTTATTTGATTTATATAAGAGTAGTCAAGTATTTAATTGCCTGGAACGAAATAAGAACCGCGACTAAGAAGTGACAGTTATCAAAAACTTTTAGTACAAAAGTTTTGGCAGCCTTTCGTTTCGAGGCACGTAACACATCCAGATTAAACTCAATTTCCAGCTAAGTGTCGATAGGTTGTATGCTGCAAAAGGCAGTCATATGGAAATTACTCAACTTTGTTTGTGTTTTTAAAAAAGCCTTTTCAGTTGTAATTTATGAATATGCAATTATAGCCATTTGTATAATCAAAAGTTATGAGGTAAGGAAATCCCGAAAATAATTTATGGACATCCTGTACATTTCGTACTAGTTGATCAACTTTCATTTAAAAGGCAAATTCTACAAAAAAATAATGCACAATTTTGAATATGCTATAAAATTGTAGATAATATGGATGCTATGGTTTGCAATCAGTTGCTGAGAATCGTAGGATGTAGCTTTCACCTCCAATTGGGGCCCCCCCCCCAACTGCCCTCGGGACCGAATCTTCACTGTGAAATGTGAGTTCCGAGGATAGTATGTCCCACGATTCTCAGCAACTGATTGCGAACAATATTATCCATATTAACTCCAATTTTGTATCCTCTTCAAAATTCACCAGTGTAAATACAATTGATCTAATCTATACGCAAAACTTCATTAATGGATTACAGAGATCGCTCGCACCTAACATAAGTTAAATTACATTCACAAATTCAAAGAATTGTTTTTACAGTAATTTGGAAAATATCAACTCAATACACTTTTTATTGAAAATCTTACCTATACAGTTCCGAGGTCCTGCAGAAAAAGGAACGAAAGCGTAAGGATGTCTGTCCTTACTGTTCTCTGGCAGGAAACGATCCGGATCGAATATTTCTGGGTCGGGAAACGATTCAGGATTCCGGTGCAATCCGAAAATAAAGATGCCACACATAGTACGAGCATGAACGTTATGTCCTACTGAATTTTCAATAAGTAATACCACATTTATCTTCATACAAAGAATACAAAAATTCAAAAGAGAGTAATTAAAATAGGACAACTAAATAATGGAATTGAAAGAGTATTATTTAACATTGGAAAGAGAGAATTTTTAAACCATGTATTAGCAACACTGAATGTAACTTTCTTCCAGAACAACTATCAGACCACCAGCGATTCTCTAGCATTACAAAGGAAAGTTTATAAATACTGATTATACCTTTCTCAAGACTTTGTGGTAAGTGTAGTCTTATAATTAGAAGAAAAACTAAATATATTTCAAAATTAGAATAAGTATTGGGATGTTGAATTAGTTCTCTCTGTTTTTTTCGTGGAAATTAATCCTTTATTTTTTAAAAAACTCAGTAAAGAACATGTCACTGAATGCATTGTCCATCGCTGGCCACTACTTTTCTCCATCTTTCTGGCAGCATTTGAATTCCACGTCTTAAAAACGACACGTCTTTGAGGCTATCAAAGAGTCGACTCATTTTTTTTGGCATCTTAATAAGAACGGAAGTGCTGCTCAGCCATGCCATGTGCCATCGATCGCTGCAAGTGATAATCGGAAGAGGCGAAGTCGGGTGAATACGGTGGGTGGAGTAGGACTTCCCATTTAAGCGTTTCGAAGTAAGTATTCACTGGTTTTGCAACATATGGCCGAACGATGTCATGCTGTAAAATCACTTTGTCGTATCACAGCTCGTATATCGGCCTTTTTTTCCTTCAATGCTCTGCTCAAACGCATCAAATGTAGTCGATATAAATTTCCCGTCATGGTTTCATTCTGTTTGAGCAGTTAAAAATAAACTAAACCCAGCTGATCCCATCAAATGTAGAGCAGAAGCTTGGAATTATAGATATTGGTGTAATGGATATTCGGCTTTGCCGACGATGTTGATGCATGGCGTTCGAACTTCGAAATTTCATGTATTCGCTAATTCATTCTAATTTTAATTTCATTTAGCCCGCTTACCAGTCAGAAAAGGGGCTCATAGGCAGCAACATAATACTGCAACTTGTAAACAACATAACATTTATTAAACAGGAACGAGACGACACGAAAAGTAACATGCAGCACAGGACAATCACATTACACAACTCAAACTGCACAGAGAGTAGTCAACTTCGATTTCAATTCATACAAACGCGAGAGTTACAGCATCGTATTTAGACCTGGAGCAGCGCGCAACGCCACCAGGCGGCAATCTTGAACTCTAGCTTCAATATCTGGTTACTTGGCTTTACACCAGTAAGAGTACGCAGGTATTTTTTCCCTGTTGGCAACAGTGCAAGCAGAAGCGAGTGTGATCATATCAACACGTGTGTTTTCAGCTCTCTCAAGAGACCGCCATTATTATTTTCATCCTTGCTGTCTTTTATTTATCAGGTAAGATATGATTTCGTTATGTTAGTATGTAATTTTTCTGTGAAGAAATCTTATTTTTTTTTTAAATAAAGGACAAATGCTTGTTTCCTAAGTAAATATCATTACGAGGTTTGTTCCCTTCCAAGCAACATGGCCACGTTAGAATTTAACTTTAATGAATGCTACGGCCATCTATGGACGATTTAGAGATGCAATACATCGGTGGCTAAGAGTACGCACAGACCAGATATGCGTACTCTTATCCGCTCTGTAATTTGAAGCAGCCATTCCAATAAAACTTTGCATTTTATTTTATCATTATCATTATTATTATTAAAAAATGAGATTAGTATAATAATCTTAAGAACTGTTGTCTGGAGAAAAAGTTTCCTGTCCATAGAAAATTCAATACGGATGAGACTGGTATCTCAACAGTCCCCAATAGAACACCAAATGTGATAACACCAAAATGCAAAAAAAAACTGTTTTTAAAATTTCTAGTACAGAAAGAGGTCAAACAGTTACTGCTGTATGCTGCATAACTGATACAGGAGTTTTAGGCCAGCCTGCATTAATTCTTCTTAGAAAGAGAATGAATCCTCTTTTGTACGAAGATCCACCCAATGGAACTTTGTCCTTGATCAGCGACACTGGTTACATGAATTCCCATTTTTTCATAGACTGGCTGAAACATTTTTACAAGCATGCTAAACCGTCTGTAGAATACCTTGTTCTGTTAATAGCACATAATCCCACATCCCACTGCTCACCACCTGCAGTTTTGTTTTATCGAGAGAATAATATAACGTTTCTTACTCTTCCACCACATTCGAGTCATGGGCTACAGCCGTTGGATAAATGCTACTTTGCCCCTTTGAAAGCCTTATACTCATCTGAAGCTGAAAAATGGCTCGTAAAAAATCCAGCAAAAGTAATAACACTGTACGAAGTTTCAGGGATTTTTCAAAAAGCTTATAGCGCCACAGCTAGGGTTCAACTAGCAGAAAAAGCTTTCCGGGTTACAGGTATTGAGCCGTACAACCCTGACACTATAAGCGAGGTTTGCTGTTCTCCTTCACTAGTAACTTTAGCACCTTTGGATAACGATTGCACAGTTGCAGTTGCACCTGAAGAGAATGAAGTCTCACCTTCCACTTCTCAACAGATGTCAGTATCCAGTCAATCGTACTACTTCCTCGACATGAACAATGAGGAGCTAAATGGAAAAGAAAATCTCAAAAATCTGAGATCATGACTTCGTCTCAATTCAAAAATTTGTTAGAGAAAAACGAAAAGGAAAAAGTAGAATTAGAGGAAGCAAAGGCCAATCGAGCTCTTAAGAAAAATAAAAATGGGGACAAAACTAAAAAAGGAAAAGCCCTGAAAGCAAAGAAAAAACTCAGTCTGAATTCTATCGAAAATCCAGTTCCCTGAACAAGTTCGGTAAATAATGAGGGGATAATATGCCCAGGCTGCAAAAAAGCGCATGATGAAGATTGGATCCAGTGTGGATTATGTGAGGAGTGGTGGCATGAGAAATGTTCCGGTTTCGAAGGCAGTGGAGCATTTGCATGCGGCTACCGCTACATTTTCAGGGTGCGCGTACTCTTGGCCTCACGTCCTGCGTACTCTTACCCGCCACGTCGGGTAAGAGTTCCCATTTGGCAATTTATTCCCTTGCGTTTCTTAATATATATTTATTTAAAGCTAAAATTTTCATTTTCTGTACCCTTCTTTCTAAGTTAATAAACTATGATTCAGTATATATTCGAGACTCTAACTTTTCAAATATCATTTTTATAACGAAAAATCCACTATGTGCGTACTCTTACCCTCCTTTCCCTTATTTTTTTTCTGTCGCCAGTCATGATACGATGCAAAAAAAGCCTTTCCTTTTCTGCCGTTGAAGCAGCTGTTAACACGTGAAAAGACGCCGTTCAACGTCTCTCGGCTTCAACTGGCACGGCACCCAATGGCATTGCTTTTGAATCTTTGTTATTGCTTTCAAACGTTTCGAAACTGTTGTGTGATCAACTCCTAACGATTTTGCAAGTTCAGCTGGCGTCTGACATGACCATCATGAAGTAATGCCTCCAGAGCGTTCTTTATCTTCAACATCAAAATCATTATCTTTCAAGCGTCTAAATCATTCTCTGCATGTTGTTTCTGACAGAGCATGGTCGCCTTAAGTCTCAACAAGAATTATGTGTGCTTCAGCTGCAGATGTTTTTTTTAGTAAGTAGTGCAGTAAAATCAACCACAAATACTCTTTTTTGGCACGAAATCTTACATCTATAACATTATGAAAGAAAAGACATTGTTACGCCAATGTATGTTTACAATTCTGAGAAATGATATACACGGAATTTCAAGCTTGCTTATATAACTTCTATCAGATGCGTCACCATTTTAAATTACACGCACACAGTTCTGGTAACATTTTCTGTTTCAAAACAGCGAAAACTTATTCAACCTCCCAATAGAATTATTAATATTTAATTTCAATTTAATATAGCAAATAGAATCGTAAGATATTTTCAAACTATGAAGCCAGCATTTAATTATTATTAAATAGAAACTGAACATTCCAAAGCACGAAAAAAGAATTCTCTTCACTATTTCTACATTTTAGATGCGATGCCAAATTACCTTACCTGGTTCCTAATATATATGTTTACAGCATTTTATAATTAACCAAATTATCAATTTTAATAAATTGTATGTATCAAACAAAAGGATAAAACCTATTGAGCACTTTGATATATTACAATAGAGTGAAAGAGGTAAATGATAACTAGCAAAATATTCAACATAACTATATTTTTAGAATATGGGAGCCAGTTTCCCTAGCTTACTTTAATCTAGGCTATAATGAATAAATAGCAAAATTGATTATTACATTATTTCTTGAATATTTAACCTTTAGGAACTAAAGCTTAACCTTCCGTCGAGCACATCTAATCTTTGAGATGAAGCATCAATATTTTTTTGTGCCTTGGTGCAGGTATTATCCAGAAAGGTGTGGGATCTCTAAAAGCTTTCCAGCTCCCTACCACTCACACTAAGATGTCGAGTTTTTTCTCTAGTGCTCTTTTAATGTATGTGAGGGGCACGTTAATCTGGTAGATGAGTTGCGCCCTATTACGTTTGTATTTTTGGTTTCCCAAATATTTCTCAATATTTCTTATTATAAACTTTCAAAAGTTCGTTACCTGTGTGATGAATGAGAAAGATCCTTGTTTCAGTAGAAACTTTTACGAAATTCTTCCTTTAGCAAGCCAAACGAGATAAATTTGTTTTTTTTGAAAAACACTTTTTGTATTTTACTTTTTGAACCTCTCTTATTTGTCCTTTGCAACTCAATTCTGACACATAAAAATTGGTTTAGACAAAGAGTTTGTTAATAAAGTTGATGATTACACTTACAAACTTTAAAAGGCTGGTTGTTTTCTCTCAAAATGATTGGAACAGTTGGATACAGCCGCATTGTTTCCTGTTTAAAAAAAGGGGTAAACATTTTAAGTAATTTGACTACTCTTCCATCAGTGAAAAACAATTACAATTACAAAATGTGCACAGAATTCTTCATTTTTTTATTAGGAAATAAAATGTATACCATATATTTGACAAAAGAAATGCCACTTATATTTATAACTCAAAGAAGATAATTTGTTTTAAACAAATACACTTCCGCTGTGTGTGAGTAATCGTTACCAAATCATACATCCATCTACCAACTTTTAATTAACCCTCTGAACGACCAATTATATTGAACTTTTAGCTATCAGGTTAGAAAACTTACCTTTTAAAGGAAATGAATTGATATTTTTTGCATTTAATTATATCTTTGAAATCTAAAGAACACTTTTCCATGGTTTGTTAAGAAAATATACATATAAATACGAACTTTCTGCTTTTGAACTGAACATGAAATACGGAAAAAGACGTTTAAGGATTAAGAGCACAGCCTGGAGATAAAATCCATTAATCTTCTTCTTCTGAACCATGTTCCTCAGCCATGCATGCCATGACCAACTAGTCCAATGATGGTCATAGTGAATTAAATTGATTTTGTAGCAATAGAGTAAAATTTGTCTACAAATGTAGAACACGGAATATATATAACAGACATTTCTGCATTGAAAAATTATTTGACGAAATAGAAACTGATCTGATAATGATTTATTAGAAATAGGGTAACTTTTGTCTAAAAATGTAGAACACAGAATATGAAAGAGAAGAAATTTCTTTGTATAAAAGTTATCGGGAGAAACATAAATTGAGTTGATAATTTCAAATATAGTGATTATTGTCGTTCATCAAGAACCTGGGGATAAAATCCATACCCTTATTCTTCTGAACCATGTTTCTCAGCCATGCCGTGTCATGACCAACTTGTCCACTGATATTCATAGTGAATTAAATTGATTTTGTACTAATATCGTAAAATTTGTCTACAAGTGTAGAACACGGAATATGAAAGAGCAGAAATTACTCTATGTAAAAGTTATCGGGGAACATAAATTTTGCTGATAATTTCAAAATAGTGATTATTGTCGTTCATCAAGAACTTTGCAATTATGCAGTCATTCATAGATACATTACAGTACCTTGATGACGCATTCAAGATATTTCATCCTTGTCAGAGTTTCACGTGAAATTTTATTGTTCTCCTCCGTCTCAAATATGTTCTCCAGTTCTTCATGAACCTTTTTCTGAATCTCTTGGTACACTCCTAAACAGTACAGAACCCAAGTGACTGTCACAGATGACGTATCGTGACCCTGTGAAAACTGAAATGTTTAAAATAAGAAATAACTCATCGTTGCAACATTTACCATAATTAGAAAGAAAACTGAAATCTTTTACCGCAAACATGAAAGTATCTACTTCTTCTCTAACATCTTTCTCTGTAAATGACGGATCTTTCAGGTGATACTCCAACAATAATTCTAGAAATGGCTTCCTCTTTTCAAAAGAACTTTCCTCCGGATCGTTTTCTGACTTTGATTTCAAATTAACATCTGATGTCATTTCAATTTTCTTTTCCCTTATTACCTACGGAATATTTGAAATAATTCTAATATAATACAATAAACTTATAAGATTTAATCTGAATCACAACTGTGTGTGCTTTAAATTATTAACTGTTTGTTTGAGTATATTCGCAATTACCAAACACACATAACCAGTGGTATACCGAGCCCGAACGACGCTCGTGGCGTAGTATTTATTTTTCATCCCTTCCAGGTAGCATTTGTTGACTTCTGGCCTTAAAAAGAAAATTACATGAAAGTGATTGTCTTGGCGACGCCCCTCAAAGCTGGCGCACGTGGTATCTACAACCTCATGCCACAATATGCCACTGCCTTCAACCTTTCGTTGGCAGGCAGCTGAAATGTTGTAGCAGCTGCTAACATGTTGGTAAAACCGTTGTACCATGAAGTCCCGAAGGTATTTCTGTTCTCAAGTAGCTCATCTGCGTGGGTCTAATCGCCGTGTATATAGTTTAACCTTCTAATCTCGTGCGGTCTAAAAATTTCCTTTAACAGCGACGTAGGCCAGTCTGATTTGTGATGGATCTCGTGATTTTGAGCTGTTTTCGGAAACCAGGAAGGCGACAGAGCCGGAACCCCTTCTCCGAACTTAATCACCTACCCAGCGGGAGAGCATTTGCTCCACATGGATTTAGCACGTGCCAGGCCTAAATACACGGCACTTTTCGGTTTAATCGGGTTTTGAACCTGTAGCCCTCCGGCCCCGAAGCCAAGACCTTACCCCTACCGCGACTCCATATACGGTTAACCCTCTCATACCGATCGAGGCGGTCCCGGGCGGTCTAAGAATTTTCCCTTAGCAGCGACGTAGGCCGTTCTGAGGCGGTTGGCTTCTTTTGAGGGAAGGAGAGGTTCTGAGATCGCTTAGGAGATAAACGCGGTTTTGGGTCCAATTGTCTTTGTAAGCCGCAGCCCATTTCCATACGCGTTAAGAGAATGTTATAGCATGTGTGGTGTGGGGTGGTAAATGATCAGCCAGGTTGGGAGAGTCCAAATCATGTCGCTTTCTCCGAAAAGGTCCCGGTTTTAAAGGAGCTAGAAGAAAAACGTCGGCTCGAGTTTAAAGAGTTAAATTATCTGTCTATTATATAGCCACATGTGAGAACAATTGCTAATGAAGAAGATAAAAAAAGTAGCCCCACGCGAGATCGAATTGGATGATATGCCTAAATTGGCACACAAAAAATTGTCGCAATTTTTTGCCTTTTTTTGGAGTTTTGTTTAGAAATATGTAAATAAATTGCAGAATAGTAATTTTATTTTATTCCGTGAATCATTTTCATCGTATATTAAATCTTAGATGCTTCGAACGTTCTTTTAAATAGAATCGTAACGAATATGTAAGATGAAAATTATAAACAGTTAAAATTGTTCATTACGTTCACATCTCTATCTCTAATACTAATAAAGATGAATGTGTGTGCGCGCGCGCGTGCGTGCGTGTGTGTGTGTGTGTGTGAGTGATGGCGGTGTACAGAACAGACCGTAGAACATGGAGCTACCAAATTCGGCACAAATATACTTTGGATGCTGAAGATGTGCACCTCGGAGTTGTTTTTTAAAATTTTAATTCAAATTTAAATTATTTAAAGATTAAACCAAATTTCGTCGTTTTTTGCCAATAACTTCAGAATGAATTGATTGACAACGAAATTTTTCATGTCATTTTATAGAGCAATAAATTATCTTTCCAATGATACCAGTTTTATTATTGTAGAAAATTTTATCTACTTTTTATAAGTTTTTAAGTCATCGGAACTTTAAGGTAAGGTCGTTGGTTGCGAGCAGTGATGTAAAATACCCAGGTATTTATTTATAAGGGTAAATAGCCAGGGTGCTTACTCAAAATCGGTATTTACCTGGGTATTTATTTTTCAATTAACTCTATTCATATAAAATACAGGCACTGCTTTGAAATATGATTTCTCTATATAATATAAATATGTATAGAACATACATTGAGCATTAAGTAAGATAAAAAAAAGAAATCTAGTCCTATGTACCTTTTAAATTCTATAAAGGCTAAAAAAATTAATCAGAAAAAACAAAAACGCCATACTATATCATAGATCTTACATAAAAGGCGTGGCTTAAATGTAATCCTTTTTTAATACAATGAGTAAAGGAATAATAATGTATTTATTGCTTTTTAAAAACGAGTTATTTTAACTAAATAAAAAAAAGAAAAGAATGAGTTCGGTTTAAAATGATAAACAGTTGATAATCGAAACTAAAATGAAAGATACAATTGCGTATCATTCTTTTTGGATTAATTAGTCAAAGTACCAGATATTGCTGATGAAAAGTTAGCAGATGTTTCAGTTCTAACAGTTTTTAAAAGAGAATTATTATGAAAGCAATATTCACTCATATTACTTTCGACAAAGTTAAGTGATCTTTGTAACAAGATTTCAGCTACAAGAAATTTAAATTCTGTTGAAAGTATTTGACGATATATTAGATACACACATTCACACAATGCTTCCTGGTTAGATGGGATTCATCTGGATCATAAACATCATTCTTAAATGTTCTTGAAACTCTAAATTTGATGTAGTTGTCATGACTGGAATTTTATTAAAAGAAAATTCGACATCTATTTTATCCCTTTCAAAACTTTTTTTTAATCCAATAGAACTTTTGAAATATTTTTTTTATGTGTTTCTCCATTTTGCTTACATTGGCATGTTTATACTCAACATTACAGTTCTTACATTGGATACTTTTATTCTTCTTAACATCAAAAGCTCCAAGCAGGTAACTTTTTCCTTTTTTTACTTTTATAGTAAAATTTACAGTAATATTAATACACGTGAAGTAAACGACTATACATTCACTAAATCAAAACAAGAATGTTTGACTTCCAACAAGGAAAGGTGTAAATTATGGATCACAACATTCACTGGCGCTGTCTATCTCTATTAAGAATAAAGGAGAATGTGTTCATGTTGGTGCTCAACAGGACAGACCACTAGGCCCAGAGCAACGATATTTGTACAAACATAGTTTGAAAGATGGGAATGGGCACCTTGTAGCCGTTTTTTTTAATTTTAATTCATTAAAATTTAAGCGACATTTTGTCATTTTTCCTTAATAACTTCCGAAAATATAACACCAGAAAAATGATTTTTACACCATCTGAAAATTTAAAAAATATCCTTTTAATGATATCAATTAAGTTGCCATTCGATATTTTCTCTAATGTTAATAAATTTTTAAAAATATTTTTAAGCATAATTTTACAACAATACTTTTCATTGCTACGATGAAATTCAAACTGTTTTCATTGTTAAAAGAAATATTTAATTGTGTGTTTCTCTTCCATTGTTGAAAGCTCAGATAATAGCCTATCGGATTTTCTTTTCTTTTTTATTTGATCAATTTATCTGTGCAATCTGTAAGTGAAGCCCTCAAAATAGTAAGTGTATTAGGAAATAAGGCGTTAAACTGTACAATTATGGTTGTTATGTTTTAAATCATTTTATCGGCATGTTTTAAGCCAGCTAACATGCAGCTGTACGTAAAACGTGGCGCACTATTACGATGTTGAAATCAAGTTTGTTAAATTTTAGTTCGTGTCGATTACGTACAATTAAATGTTACTTGACTCCATTAGCGACTTTAATATAGACAAGGAACAGAACAAGTGCAAGGCTACGTAAAGAACGCAGGTTAAATCTCTATCGCAATTTGAAGTTTCAAATTACTTTGTTAAGGGAACCATGAATATCAAATTATGCATATGATAGTCAGTTGAAATTATATTCCCGGCGAACAAGATGATTGCCGAAGGCGACTAGTATAACATAAACGGTGTTGAAAATTATTACTCTACTGTAAGTGTCATAGTTTCAAACCCTGAAAAACTAAATTATCCCCCAATCCCGTTTAAGTTTTAGAATACTTTATTCTGAATCCTGATAGCAATTGAGGTTTTTTTTAAATTTAGTCAAAACTTTAAAAAATTTATAAACTATGTATTATGTATAAATTTTATATGTTTGATTTTGAATCGCCATTCGCAAATACTTTTATTTTTGCAAAATATCCAGTTTTGGGACAGTTATAATTTTTATATTTCATTTTGAATCACCATTCGGAAATGCATTTTTTTTTTGCAAAATATATAGTTGGGAGTATTTATAAATTTTGCATGTTTTATTTTGAATTACCATAAACAAATACATTTTTTTGTAAAATATTCAGTGTATGGGTATTTATAAATTTAATATTTTATTTTGAATCATCACCATTCTCAAACACTTTTTTTGTAAAATACCCAGTTTTGGGTATTTATAAATTTTGAGTTTAAATTTGAATCATCATTCACAAATACTTTTTTTTTGCTTGCAAAATACCAAGTTTTGGGGTATTTATAGAAGTTTGTATGTTTCACTGTGAATCAGCATTCGAAAAGTTTTTTTTTCTCCAAATACCCAGTTTTGGGGTATTTACCGAGGCCTTGGGTAAATACCCGGGTATATACCCAAAAAATATTTACCTACCCACTGGGTATTTATTTACTCACCCCACATCACTGGTTGCGAGAGTAGAAATTGGCGTAGGGCAGGCGGGGCGTAACAGCTGTAATGGCTACGAATATCTTCAAAACAAAACTATTATTGATGTAATCGCTCCGGCAGTTCTTATACTAAAAAAAGGAACGATACAAAGAAGATTAGCATGGCCCTTTTCCAAGGGTGACACGCAAAATGGTGAAGCGTTCCACACTTTTAACACTGATCTGAGAAATGCGCTTAAGCTCCTAGCCTTAAAGAGTTTATTCTAAATCTAAAATTAGCCAACAAAAATTCTTTGAAAATCTCCCTAATATTAAAAATTACTTCATGTAAATTGTAAGCGCTCCAGATAAATTTTATATAAATAATTCCCCTCTTTTCAGCATTCTTTACCCCGCCCACAATTTTTTTTGCCTTTACTCCATTGCAACTGCTTCAAACATCCCATCCCACGGATTCGGCAGCTCATCGGTAGCGCACCTTTTTCCCATCATTTTACCTCGAGTTCGAGCCGCGAGTGAATTTTGCCTTCGTTCAGTGTCAACAAATACTTCGTTATCTTTTCCCCATCTTTTTTGCATACCTAAAAGGAAATATATCAGATATTAATTCTTCCAATACTCTCATTTAGCTTTTTCTTATTTTATTTAATACTATTTTCTCAGTAATTTTTAAACATTTTTTTAAGTTTTAAAATTCTCTCCTCATCTAAATTTTTCTCAAATTTTACAAAATTTTTTCCACCAGCGATTAATTAAGCCTAATAGATAGCTTTAGAATAATTTGTTGTTTTGTTATGCTCAGAATAATTATTCAAGATTTTTTTCATGCATTTCATTTCAATATTTTTTATGTATGAATGGATGTTTTTAGTGACTAGATTTAAATGGTTATCATGAATTTAGTTTTGCGTTTCACAAAATGTAGTCAATTCTCTTTTTTTTACAGAAAAAACTTTATTGAGTTATTTTGAGTTTTAATTAGTTTTAATATGTAAATTATTTTTAGCTGAGAAATTTAATTGTTGTACTTCAAATTTTTCATTACTTATTATCTTTTCCAATTTTTAAAAAATCTTTTCACTTATCATTTTTTAACACTTAAATATAAGGGATTAACTCAAAGTTCATTATATGCAAAAACATCCTGTACATTTTCGTTTTGTGTATAAAGAATTAAAATTCAGTCATACTAATTAACCTGTTCGCTGTTTGTGATTTTAAATTCATTTCTTTGTCCTTATTGCAATTATTGCTCCCAGCTTACAAAAATTGAAATGTTGAAAATGTCAGCCTTAATTGCCTTATTACTATTAATAAAAGACTGGCGAACCAGCTGGTCGCCGTAGGCGGCTAGTTTTAAATAAAATTTGAGATACTGAGGTTGGATTAGAACAAGACGAGACCATAATTTAGCAAGTAAACAAGTTAGTATTCATTAACTTAAAAAAAGTAAACTGTTAAGACTTGATAATTATCTTTTTACTTTAATTGGAAGGTTCAGATAATGAATCTAAATGTTACAATTCAATAATAAGCTCCAAATGTAATGTACTCCAATAATAAGCATAACCGTCATTAAATTAGGACAAATACCTTTTCACTTAATCCATGGACAATCTGTATATTAGTTTTGAACTTCCTGCCGTGTGACGTCAAGTTGAAAATGATGTCAGGGTACAACCATGGTCGCAGTATTCGGTACATAAAGCTGTCTCCGATTCTAATGAAGTTGAATAAGTATATTTAACTAATAAAAATAGATAAGAATTATTCATTTAAATGAATTTTTGCCGAGGAATTTTCCAACGAATTACGTCAATAGTTTAAGAAAAACCTAAATAAATAGCTGAAACTATGATAAATTAAAAATATATATATGGAGTCGTAAGTCTTTTTCAGCACAAATAATTGATGAATCGATTTAGCTAAACCCATAGTTCTAGCGAGCGGGTATAATAAAAATGGTATGAGCCACATGTTTATGTACCAATCAATGCCTCTAGAGATAAATTTTGGAGTTAGAGTTAAACTGTAGAAGACCACCGACTTAATAATTAATGACGCTTTGCGTGCATAAATTCTAAAACTAAAACGCGTATAACAATCGTTTGATTACGATTTTCACCACTGTTTTGTAGCAGAACATGAAAAAGCCTTCCGTTTTCTGTTTAGTTTAGTTACATTAACGTCCGTTTTGAAGCAACACAAGGGCTAGTTTAAGACCGACCTCGTAATTTTGAACCGCGGTCAGATGATTCTATCTTACTTCTTATAATTTTATTTTGTTTCTTTTCTTCTAATTTTAACACATTTTATTTGCTATTTATTACATTTTATTATTTTTTGCTTATTTTTTTTGTATATTTATTTATTTATTAATTATATCTGTATTTATTTAATTATTTACGTTTGTAATTATTTATCACGTTTGTTGTTTGTATTTTATTGTATTTATAATGAAATTTGTATTTTGTATTATTTTACTTACATTGTTTTTTATTGTATTGTATACTTATATTGTATTGCATACTTGTATTGTATTGTATTAAAATAATATTTGTATTGAAATTTTTCTCCCCGCCGATTCGCGACATGCTTTACACCCTTCGGGTAAGCAGCGTCGACGTGGGCAAAAAACAAATCCAATGGAACCAGTTATTCTAAAATACTCGTTTTTGTCTCTATGAAATTAAAAAAGCCAATGGCCTTTAAAAATACAAAAATATTTGGATGAGGTGGTTGTTCCACCAAGTTCCTAATGATCGCAGATACAGTGGGCGATGGGAGATATATCGTTGTGAAGAGCACATCTATTTTAACAGACCTAGGAACCCATTCATGGCTGAAGCTGACTCCTGTTATTTGTGCTGAAACGGACTTAGTACTCAAGCTGTATAGCATATTAAATGTGCAATTGGTACCATTCAATTGCTCGTTTGCCAGCTGAATTTCATACGGAGCAAGGCATAAATGTTTTAGAGCTCACAGTTTAGAGAACGCTGTTAGATATAGGACTACGCTTCCGCCTACTCACCAAGGTTCCAAGCTGATTGTACAGCTCTGTCGTTCACATTTCCAGATAGTACGTTGGCATACTCATTGAACCCCTGATGCGGAAAGGTATTGCCTGGTTAGACAAAGTCCGATTTCTCTTACTTCATATCAATGGCAGGGCCGGAATTGGCCAGAAACAACTACTAGACCAATGCACAGCGAGAATATCTCAGACAGAGGTTGGTAAATCTTGCTATGGGAGATGTTCATATAATCATCTCTAAGGCCTGAGGATGCCGTTCCATGCTTGTGATGGCTGACTAGTTACATCCATCCATCGTGTCTATTTTCGCAAGCGGTGATAGACAGTTCTAACAAGACTCCCCCTGCCCACTACATGATTTCAAGAGCATGGCTTAGAGTCTACTTTCTGCTCTGTCCACCAAATTCCTCGGATCTCAACTAAATGGAACATTTGTGGAATGCCATGGAAGGGTTCTTCGAACTCACGATCCACCACGGTGTAATTAGTATGATCTGACAAACCTGTGGTTGGACTTTTCGTACAGCGTACTTCCAAATACATGCGAAAATTTTGTAGTTCATGCCCACATGTACTGAAGCTGCTGTGTCAGCTGGGAAGACCACAAGGTTTTATATAGCCGGTCATAACGTTTTGAAATGAATATCTTAAAATTCTTTGCCCGCTCGTTTATATCAAAGGTACTGTTAAAAAGGTGCAATTGTGTGAAGTGTGATAGCAATATCTATAAAAGAATGTTTGTCATAAAAAAATCTTAATAATACTATTTATCATAAAAATAGACACTTAGAGGTATAAGTTATCGGCTTTCTTTGCCATAATATACAAATGTTTCCAATTCAATAAATAATAAAAACGTTAGTTCATATATTTAATACAATATTTAAATAAACATGAAATCTGTGTTTTAGGAAAATCTTAAATAAGGATCAACTGATGAAGTTGGAAAATTTGAAGACTTACTCGTGAATTGCTTTAGAATATTCACGGTTTTCGTCATTTTGAGCATTGATGGAAATTCCCATAGCCGTCTCTGAAATATTGAATAAACAGTAAAACCATGTAAAGTGTGAGCTATTTGTCAAAGAATAAGATTTTTTCACATTTAGCATCCAGTGAAAAGCTTTAAAAAATCAAATTAAGGGAATAATTCAATGTTGCGGAAGAATTTAAAAATATGTTATTACAAACAATTTTTGTTCCCAAATACAGAACAAATATAAATGAAATACAAACAATAAAAACTTCACTTATCCTGAGAATAATTCCAGAATTAACTAAAATTAAATTATTTTTCTGGATACTCACGGCATATAACATCTAATGTACAAGAAGATATTAGTGGCAGAGCATCAATCCAAGATTCCTGGACCCGGAGCTGCAATTTTGAAACCAAAATTTCACACTGCTCTTGGAACACTGGAATGAATTTCTCCAGAATGGAAAAATGGAATGTTGGCGTCAGCAGCTTCCGATGTTTCCGCCATCTTGTCCCTCCACTGCAAAAAAAATTATTCGATTAATTAGAAATAAGATTTATTTCCAACATAGTATGACTTGAAAACAGTGAAACTATTAACATGCCAGAAAAGTTGCTTTCACATCATCCCAATTATGTTTGCTACTTTCAAACTGTATGAAGCATTATTTTTCAAAGAATAAGCGAATATTGTTTTTGGTTATTTGTAGTTAAAATAAAAGTCGGTGGCAATTTAAGACATTTTAAGTTATGATCACATGTTTAAGCAAACATATTTTGTTTTTGAAAATTTTACTTCAAGAAAGATGGATTCAGGCATTAAATGATGCTAGAGGAAATGCATAAAAATTTGCATCTCACGGTTTTTGTTTCAGCTTTTTAAGGTAATACAAATATATGGAGGGTAACAAACAATAGATTCACGAGTCATTAGACCAAGCGTTAAGGCAATATCGCCAAACCTTGCTCTTTCACCATAACTATCCATCAAACAAACTCGCTTCTAGAGAGAATGCTTTATCACAATATAACGACAACTGCCATTTTATATGTCACATAACAATATTTTTTCTGACGAGATATTTTTTTAATTCTGCTGGACAGGTGCGATGCTAGGAACAAACGTGGAGTCTCTAAACCACTGAGCCATGCAATATTACTAATGTAAATCGCCTATCCTTATAGTGGGACAACACTTTAGTACTTTTAAAAATTTTTCAGTACTATAATTCTCTTCATATAAAAATGCATAACACTGTTTATAAAAAAATTTAAATTTTTATATAGCACATCAGTTCATTAATCGTTTTATACCTCTAAAAAAGTTAAGATTAATTGATGCACATGCTATAGTATTTGTATAAAATCTATGAGAATATATAGAATCCCTGGCGTTATAGTTATGACAGATTTCCAGGGCATAACGAAAATATAGGATACGAATATATAGGGTGGCATATAAATAAATTACTTTCGTTAATTTCAAGTGGCAAGGAAGGAGATTTTCGAAGCCTGTCTCAGACGGAGTATTTCCAATTTGCATTTCAATCTTTATTCGGAAGTGACGAACCTTGACAGCGTAAAATTTCTATAGAATGCATGCTTTTCAATAAAAGCCTTTTAATAATTAGCTTTTAATTCTTTGACTAACTATCACTTGCCATTCTATACAGGGTGATTCGAAAAACGTGGCCAAATTTTAAGGGTAGGTCAGGCATACGAGAAGCATCCAAAATAACATAGGAACATGGGTGAGTAAACACAATCTGGAGGTAACAGATGACATTTAAAATAATACAGCGTTGACCAAAATTGCATCAAAGTTTTGAAATTTTGACATTTTTTTTCGAATATCTGCTCGAACTTAGACCATATAAAGAATAGTTCTTAACTCACAATTTGAATTGAAGATTTGGGGACGAGGGCATTTAGGAGACCGACCAGAAATTGATGAAGTCGAAAAAGAATTTCTGCTCACCCCGCTTCACAGAAAGATGATAATGGTTTGCAATTTTCATCACATCTTTTGTGTAATGTGCTCAATATCATCATTCATTTTCCTAAAAGTAGCACGAATATTCGGAAAGATATAAAGGTATCTTTAAAACATTTAAAATTTTTCCGCATATTTTTTGTTTATAAGTTGTATAGTTTTACACCAAATTGTATGAAACTTCCAGAAGATGTGAAAATATGTTAGAGAAGTATTGTATTAAAATTTGAAGTTAATACTTTGATTATAAGAGAGAATATGAGCATTTGTAGTAAATTATTTTTTACTGCGCATGTGCGAAACATAGCGTAGTTTTTCTTTCATAACTTCAAAGACAGATATATAGGGCAACTTATATAAAAATTTCAGTTAAACATCATTAAGATTCAGAAAGATATAAGCATCTTTGCCGATGGTTTATTTATTGTTTTAAATGCCATTTGCTGCCTCCAGATGGCTTTTACGTACCCATGTACCTGTGTGATTTTGGATACTTATTGTATGCCTGACCTACCCTAAAAGTTTGGCCAAGTGTTATTTAATCACCCTGTATTGTATTCGAAATTATCAATGTATAATACCTTGGAAAAGTATATGCCATATTAAAATAATTCTTACTTTACCTCAAAACGCCAGAAACTTCGCATATCATCTAAGTATTCTATAAAAGACCTAATTTGCATACAATACTAGTAACACATAGAAGAAATGAATACTTCCTCATACTATGTATAGTTGCCTGCTTGTTTATGCACTATTTTGAACAATGCATCGATTATTTTTTTAATTAAATTATTTATTTACAAGCAATTTAAGAAAACTAAATGAATTGTACTGATATATTTTTTTTCAAATTAGATTAATATATTGAATATTTCTTCGCCTCTAAACTTTTTACATCTCGTAATCATTTGCAGACGACTGCAAGCTGACTGAGACAGCGTTATGGCATGGGGAAACATTCGTGGACGGAATTCGTAATTTTGAACCGCTGTCAGATGACGAGGGTGACGTCTGAGCTGGTACCCTGTCTCTAGGCTTCCGTACCCACCAGCGGGAGGACGTCTGGTCCACGACTTATATTTAGCGCGCACCAGGCCCATATACGCGGTGGATCTTGAGTGGAATAATGTTTCAAACCTCGAACCCTTCGGCCCGTAAGCCGGGACTTTACAACTAGACCACCGCGGCTCACGATTCTCTAGACCAATTTAAGTAAGCATGCATTCTTGCAAACCACATGCAAGTGTTTTATTCTATGGGGCTGATAGCATTTTCAAGTATGATAGTGAGAAGCGTCAGACAGCTTAAGTTGTACTAAGTGTTTGAAAGAGCAGAAGAACGAATTTACAGTAATTCTCTGAACCACAAATTCGAACTCAATCTAGGATCTGCGGAAATCATCTCGTTTGGGCTTTTTAATCATCAGATCGTTCACCACACACCCTCCAGCACCTGTAGCCAGTTTGGTTCCGTATCAGTGTGCAAAGTTTCCGGCAAATATTGAGTCACTTTCATCACATCTACCCAGATAGCACGTACGTTTGCAGCAAGTTTGATTTTTACTTGATATTATCTTGTCATGGCAAATTTGACTCGTCAAACTTGAAGCGAAACTGCTGCAAACTAACAATGTTAACAAACTAGCAAAACGTAGGTATGAACGAAAATCGCTTTCTCTTTGATTTCAAATCATATTCAAAACACAAAATTTTAAAAAAATTAATAAAATCAAGAAAAAGAGTTTAAAATAAATCGTATGCGCGATCTATTAGCACAATCTATCTTCTCCTCTCGTAGTAGATCTGGCCTAGTGGTTTAGAGCGTCATCTTAGGAAGCGGGAGGTCGAGAGTTCTAATCCGAGGTTGTGTGCGTATTTTGTTTTTGCTATAGTTTGCAATGAGTTGGACGTGACAAGCTTGCTGCAAGTTCGTCGCGTGATGACTTCGTCGCTTCTGCAAACCTGTTTCAAGGTTGCACCCTTGTCATGTCAAATTTGTTGCAAGCTTGCAGATTTGCAGAGCAAGATTGCTGCAACTTTACTGCAAACTAAAATTGCTATCTAGGTACCTAACATAATAGAGGATTTGCGAGACCATCTTGATTGTGCTGTTCTTTCTTCGGATTATTCACCATACACACTCCAGCTTCTGAAAGCTGCACTGAAATCAGCATGGCTCCATATGCCTTTGAACACCTTCCAGTAATTTGAAGAGCAAACATTCAAACCGTGTTTTCTCCAAAAAAAGAAAAAATGAGTTAGTGATTTTTCTTTGAACTCAACATTAAATAGTACAACTGTATACTATTATTTTCAACTGAAACAAGTTTTATCCCATTATAAACCTACTTAGAAAATTGAGGTTTCAATCAAAAAGTATTACCTGCAGAGCTTGTTTACTGTTTCCTGAAAAATTGTATCTGAAGGAGAAAGCATGGTTTGAATGTTTGCTCCTCATTTATTGAGCCATTTTCAGCCCCATCAACCTGTTATTCGCACAGCGCATGGAGGTTACACTGGAAATTGATTGTTGATCACATTAATGTGCTTGAGTGAAACTGTATTTCAGTAAATTAAAGAAAAAGTAATTCATTCTTTCTTCTAATTTGCTAAAACAAACCCCAAAATATTCCTTACTTAAATTTGATTCTCAAAAGTATTCGAATTATTTTCGTTAATTTTCCTTACCTTCGTTTTTAAGTTGACAAAAAGGGTAGTCATTCTCTTTGTGAAACAAGATAAACAATCACTATATTGATAAAGAACATGAAACTTTTATTTTCATTCACAAACCTTGTAATGAGTCCAGTGCCCAGCCATGGAACAATAAACTTATATTCGCTGCCTTTCTCAATAAGTTCTGGATCACTCAATAAAGCCTGCAATATCGGGAATGCTAGATTACTGGATGGAAGACAATATAAGACTGACATCATGGTTATAGTGTGCGTAATTTCTCGGTTTGGAACGCTACTTTTTCAAATACTTCTTTTAATATGTTATTAAATTATTTAAAAAATTAACCGCATTCGAAAAATCTGAATTAGTTTCGTAATTGCTAACTCTAATCTTCTTCGTCAAAGTTTATAAAAAGTAAGTGTGTTAAAACAACTCTCCTAAATATTTTCCCATTTAAAAGTCGATACAAATGTCGTGGTAAAGTTTTTATTGTTGCAAAAATAAGTTATGATATATTTATAAATATTTAATCTCTGCTGTGGAAAACATGTAATTTTCATTACATATTTATTACATAATATCAGAAACTGATTATTGTTTTCTAAAATATTCATTGAAAGTTAAACGATTTGAAAATAAAATTGTAAAATTTGTTTGTTTTTCTTATAGATTTGTGTGAATTCAGGGCATCCTGCTAATCATATAAATTCCAAACCAAGTTGTTTAAAAGCTAAATTTAACGGAGATATACAATAAGGAGATTAGCTACTATTTGATTTATTTCGGCTTCACTAATGCAAACTATCCATAAGTATGTTAAATTTAGGATGCTAAATTGAAACATACTAATTCCTAGCAGATACGATTAGTTATAATACTCTAATTAAGTTTGGAAACTTGTAGCATTTAACATAATACTTTTTTCAGTAATTTTTTATAAAAACAACTACTGTATCGCATTTGGCACCCATTTGCATAATTCAGTGCAACTTAACCTAAATCATCAAGAAATCTTTGGTTCATTTAATTGAACATTACGATTTTATCGACATTTTTCTTACCTCTACAGTTTCTGGTGTGTAGAAAACAGTTGCAGGTTTAAGCAGAAGAGTTGCTCGCAATAAACCTGTCTTTCCATATAACAGACAAAGAGCCCAAACCCATTGAAGTCCCACTACAACATACAAAAAGCAATAAAGTTATCTAGAAAGAAAAACGGTTTTTATGTATTATCGACATAGATAAAATTCATCTTGTGTTTACATGCTTCTTGTAGCTTTACTTCCAAATGTCTGAGATGATTTTAACGAAACTTGATAAACATTCGTTGGCCGACTAAAAGTAATGTACGGGTAAAAATATTTTATTGAAGTGAGGAGTGTTTTATGGAAGGAATACCATAAAATATTGCTCATCAGGGGGAAAAGTATCAAATTATATTCAACGTATGATAATTAAACGCTAAATAAAAGCTACATACTGCTCTTTATAAACACTAGGAAGAAATCAAAACCAATCCTTAACGAAAGCAAAGGACAAATAAGGAAAAATGCAGTTGAGCATAGATTACAAAAATACAGATCAATCGAAGCATCGGTTAACCGAAAGCATTCCAATCGTCAAATTCTAATTCATATCTGACTGGGTTGATTAGAGAATATTCAGTATTTGAAGAAGACGACCAAGAAAACATTCATGACTGGCTCGGATGTGATGCTGATAACCCTGGCTATTAAGTGCTGTCGGAAGGTGAAAGCATTGCCAATGTCATCTACGACGAGAAAGAGCCTAGCGACAACGACCTTTTGAAAAAGGACCATGAAGTGAAGGCGCTTTTCCCTACCTTCATATGCTATGAATGGTTAGAACAAGAAGAAGAATGTGATGCTGTCCAATTTCTGCCTTTAAAATGTATGGGAGATTAAAAACTCTGAAACAAAAAAATAAGTATGTATTTGTAAGACATGTGATACGACATATATACAGTTCTGTGTTTAATATCACTGTTTATTTCTTTCAAATTGCTTCTATGACAGATACAATTTTTTTCTTTAAATGATTTTCTTATCCGAAAGATTAGTTATCTCAACACCCCCAATCCGCAATTGTTTCGGATAATCAATGCTCCACTGTATTTAAAAATAACTTGCACAAAACATAAAGTACATCTGAGAGCTATATTATATTCATGCATCTAATAATACTTTTTATCCGTGACTTTCAAAGAATAATTACTATCACTTTCACTGTGTCAGTTTGGTCGGCTATCCCCGATGAGCTTTGCTAGCCTATTTAATATTGCGAATCAGCAATTTCTTATCTCTTGCATTCTTAATGGTGTATGAGTATTTCCCATTTCTCAATAATAAAACTTCCCATACCCAGTTCGACTATTTTTTCTACGATTTCACTGTTGTTAAGTACAACTTCTAGAACTCAATATCAAAATATTCATGGGCAAATAATCTAAATTTTTTTTGACGTAGACTTGTGTCTCTCTGGGTCTAATGGTGTGTCAGGCTGAAAAAAATTATGACGCTTTTCGCGCTAAAGTTCGCTTGTAGCTCCACATCCAAATAACTTAGAAGTTGGTTTTAGATCATTTAACAAGAGAAATGTCGGCATTGAAGATTGCAAAGAATTTTCTGGGTACGGTTTAAGATGTAGTCGAGCTGCAAAGTTGGTGAAAATCAAGAAAAGTTTGATGACGTCACAGCGACCGATGCGCGGCGAGCATGCAGACTAAGACATTCTGTTTCACCGATCCGGAAACATACGATTATTACTCAAGAATTGTTGAATTACGTCTAATTTAGTACTGCTACAGTTAAACGCTTATAACTCCGTAGCAATAACATATAAGTTGGTTTGAATTTTTAATTAACAGAGAAAGATACACGAAGATTGCAAAAATAATTTTATAATTTGTAATTACGGTTTTAGTCACAATCGAGTTGCAAATTTGGTGAAAATCACGAAGAACATATAAAATGGGAGTCACATAGTCATACTAGACTAATAGTCACTATGAGCTATAGAGTTAATAGTCACATATAGCTACTTTGGTCACAGAAAGTCTCAGTTGAGTAAGATAAAGTAAGTCACGCCCCTCAATCTCAGCGGCTGTTTCTCAGACCTCCATCATTTTTTTTAAAGGTTTATTGAACAACATTCTATTTTTAAATATTGGCAGACTACAATAAAAGACTTAATGTTTTGAATGACTACACTCTCTTTAAGAAATGTCACCAACATTATTACAAATAAATGAAACACAAGGTGGTCCTCGTGAACCCATTTCAAAATTAATTTTAAAAAAAGCTAATAATATTACAACTGCGTTTTTTTCTTTTTTAAATGAGAGAACAAATGAAATATTTTTGTAGATGAGTGACGTACCATAACGGCGTTCTAAATTTGCTACAGCGAGAGATTTCCATATTCAATACGATCCAGCAGAATCCGATGAGCGTTTTCCTGGTTTCCTTTTAGGTTTTTCTTGAATATCTTAAACTATTCAGTTTTCTAATTACAACTGATTTAAAACGATAAGAGCGTAATATTCCTACAAATACTTTACTTTTATTTGTCTTCTAGCTTCAATATTTTCGAAGATAATGACTCTCAAATATTGCGAGATGTCAATAATTTACAACCAACTAAACTTCTGTAGCTTGCGTTTCCCTATCTGAAAAAAACTAGCGGCAAATACGCTCTTATTTAAAAAGAGTTTAGTTATGTATTATTAGTTTCAGTTTTGTTAGAAGTGGGTCAATAATTTATAATGTATAACCATCATTTAGAAAAAAATTACTTTTTTTCTAAATTCCTTCAAACCAATTAGATAACTCAAATTATCATTTCGATACAAATCGAGTATAATTTTATTGCAGATAATATAAAAAGCACTGCTATTAATGGATTACATGCCTTTACACGGAGGCCTTACAGAATATAAAGTTCAGTAATATTATTACATCTAAATTAGGAGGAATGTTGCAGTATGGGAAGTACTTACAAACAGTGCTGGACATGTAGGGGGGCTCTGCTTGTAAAGCAGAAATCAGTAGAGACAGGTGGCGCAATAAATGATTGCCTGGAGTCTGGTACCGGGCGATTGAAAAGTCATTTTCTTAGACCATTTTCACGCAGTGTAAAGTTTGTAAATAATTAATATTAACAAGAGCAATTTCTGTGATTGTTTTGAACAGCCATTCATCCGTTGGAGAATCATTTCAATCTATAAAAAGAATTTTGAGAATTCAAAGCAATTTTTATGAATTTTATCAACACTCGAGAATTGTTTCAGGTGCCGTAATTTTGCAGTTATAGTACTATATATTGAGATATTGTGCATATCTTCGAACTGATTAACTCTCTTGAAGTACTTTGTTTGGAAACAAATATATAAACCAAAAGAAGGACATTTTCTTTGGGACAAATGAAATGTTATGAAGAATTTAAAATACTCTGGTGTCCAAAAGTTAGATTAAAAAGGGAAACATATTATATCTCAAATAATAATCGGTTTATTACAAAAGAAATTTATTACACATATATATAATACAATAAGAAAATAATAATAAAATGACAAAAGGGTGAAAATATTCAATTCAAATTTGATTGCCAAAAGAATATTATACCTGATATTTTTCAAAATCGTTCTTAAGATTGGACCATCCGCATACCGTTAAAATTCTTACAGAGGAGGACTTTTCGTAACTAGAAAATAAGTTACTGATCAAGTTTTTTGCATTAAATCCTATTCATCCCTAACAATTACAAAATGCTGGAAGGTCCTGGGAGGTGGATAACGTCATAAAATGGATCTTTGACATTCCAAACATACTTCTCCTCAATCTGGTTGGCGAATATCTCTGGTTTGTCTCTTCGGCAGTACCTCTTTCTCCAACTTAAATCCTTCGCTAAACTCTGCGCGATCTCGTTTGTCGGCCATAAAAATAAAATCTTCATAACTACTCCCCAGAAAAGTCTCACATAAACGCATCGACTCCCATATTGTATTGTTCAAGAACCCGTATCGAACGTCTAAAATCGTCAAATTTTCGAATTTTGTCAATTACCTAAATGACTAATACATTTCCTTATACATAATTCGGCCACCGCGAAAGGAAAATTCAAAAATGCAATATAATTTCCAGAGCATTCTTCCTGATTTCGGTTTGAAATTTGCCAAAAAGATTCATAGAGGTTAAAGTAAAAAATTTTACAAATGCTAATTTTTTTTCTCTGTTTATTCTAAACTTGAGTATAGTTCGTCTATTTTATTTCAATAAGTTTCTATAAGGTTTCATAGGTTTAAAAAAAATTCAAAAACACACGCTATATCACCAATAAATGGCATATTTTTTACTGTAGCAATCTCTAGCAAATTACTTTTTCAAAAGTTAACTCTTAAAAAAAAAATACGAATAACACCAATAAAGGGACCTATGCGCATATTTCTAACACATTTTTATTACAGATTTGCTTAAATTTATATAAATGATTTAAGCAATCAAGAAAAATAATTAAAATTAATTCACAGACACAATTTAAAACTAATTATTAAAAAGCTGAATTGTTAATCTAATATTTTATTACTAAAATAATCTCTTTCTTCGACTCAAATATGCAGTAAATAAGCAATTTTAAAATTCAATTATTTAATCAAATTATTTAAAAATTATCAAAAAAATTCAAATAAAACAAATGGTAGTGATAAAAACACTACAGCACTTCTCTGGCTAGGGTTAAGAATATTATTTTCTATGGTTAGATATTGATAAGTTATATTTTAGGGAATTTTTATATGAATCTTAATCACTCAAAAGAAAAATGGGGAAACCGTCCAAATTCTATACATTATATCTCGAAACAATGCAATTCACAAACTCACTTTTTTCTAGAGAAATATCTGTTCATTCACTTATAGTTCTTTTATTTTAAACCTTTATATTGAATTGTGTATTTATTTGAGAAAGTAATAAATACAGGTATAATTTTTGGAGAAAAATTAATAAAAATAAGATAGTCCCCTTGCGTGCGTGATTGATCAAATATTGGTCAAAACACAATGGTTGGCTATCTAAGTAATGCAAACAAAACTTTGTAGAAACTCAACCACAATTTAACATTTAAATTTAATTTCTTTTTTTTTATATACCAATTTCGATAAAATGTTAAAAATAGATTCCCTTTTTTTCTAACCCCCAAAATCTACTTTGGTGAAAATATGGTTCCAAAAAATTGTGGGTTGGTCGTAGAACATGGCACAATATCTCAAGAACTAATAAATATGTAAAAATATTTATCAGTTCTAGAATATTATTGCGCCTATATAAAAAAAAACACATTTAGAGATATATCGCTTTAAAGATAGCACATTCAATGCTTACGTTGATGCATGATACATTTCCTTCCTTAACTTTCATAATTTTGGGAATTTTTAAAGCGGATTGTTTTAAAATTTTTCAGAAAGAACTGGGGAATAATATATATTTCTATACGAAATTTTCTCGAGGTTTAACATTCATTATGTCCCCTTAAGCCAATAATACTGTTAGTTAAACATAGATTTGATAAATGGATACACTTATGAACTGGATAATTCAGAAGCTGAAAGCGCGACCACAAAAAAATAAATTTATACAAAAAATTTGAATTAAGGAAATCAGGGTTAAAATAATTACAACAAGGAACAAGACGACAATTTTTGAAAATTAAAATGAAAGTAAATATTTATTTTCAATAGTTTGCAGTTTTAATAAATAATGCATATTAATAAATAAATGATTAATTTTTAATAGATAAGTAGTAATAATTGCAATCAAAAGCTTTTACTGATTCACAAAATAGCTCAATTTCAATGAAATAAGTAAATATTTTTTAAAAAATTAAGCAATAATATTCTAATCAAGCAATTTTATTTCTAAAAATAATAATTTCAATAAAGAAGTAGGTAGCAATTTAAATAAACAAAATTATACAACACTTTTAAAGCATTAATTACACGTAAAACTTCAAAATAAACAGTTCAATATCATAACGTTTTGTAAGATTTTTTTAAAGTGAGAAATAATTTCTTTTTTTTTGGATAGATACATCGTACCGCAGCAAAAAGGTTCTCCAAAATTAGTTAGATTACTCTTAGAATATTATTCACTTATTAATGCGCTTTTAGAGTACAGACGTATTTAACTAATGAAAAAAATCAGAAATAAAATCATCTATTTTACAATTCTTAGTTTTGACTTCAGGCAAAAAAATAGTCTCAAATTATTGAGATTATTTGAACATAATTTAATGGAAATATCGGGTACCGAAGAAAAATCGAATTAACAACGAATTCCGAATTAAAATCATTCGTATAAACCAAAGTTCAATTGTAATAAGTGAAAATATAAATTAAAATAAAGTATTTTATCCTTCTTGATAATCAATAATTGCAAAAGAATATAAAAGAAATATTAAATATTACTCTAAAAGAACCACTCACCTAGAAACTTGCTTCTCGAACAGTGAAAAGTAAATGCTTTCCGAAAAATACATGGAATGCATTAAACTCACATAAGTGTTGGATTTGATATTCTGCGTGAACAGGAAGAATATAAAGTACAACTAAGGTCTGCGACGTGTAATAACAATAAAAGAGAACTAAAACTAAATAAGGAAAAGAAAAATTATATAAAAATATCACGATCAATAGTTAAATTTTTTTTTATTAATGCAACATTACTGATATAAAGAGAAATTTATTTTCGGGCTATAAGAATTTAAATATCTCCCAGAAATAAACCTCTAGAAAATTATTGGTCTTAATGAGAGCACAGAAGCCTTCCTATAAATAGTTCATAAATTTATAGTTTTCATACAGTTGTTGGAGTTCAATGTTAACAAGGACCCTCTAATACTTATAGGTTGTTATTTCCTTCTAGTTATAACTTTTCTGTCACACTCTTTAATAAATATTTTAGGTGGGTCTTTACTTGGCTAATTAACAAGATATTTTCTGCGTTAGAGTTAAATAAATATGTCTAAAGCTATAATTAAAAGCGCTGGACAAAACCTATAAGCAGCAGGCCAGAGCTCAGTCGTTCCCAAAAAATTTTATGGAATTTTTTCCGGTTACCTTTTAAAGAAGACAATTAACTAAATTGTTTTTACTAACAGTGTCCTGCAATGCTCGTTTATTTACCAAATAAAAAATCATTTACTCGAGAATAAAATTAGTGTCTTGTAGTATTATGTAAGTTGATTATAAAGGAATAAATTAAAACTTACGGAAGCATAAAACAAAACAAACCGTTTTCCATCGAAAGAAATGCCTTATTGAAAACCACGAAAAAATAACAGCTTTTTTTTAAAACTTATACTCTAAAAACTATACAGGTGTTCTAAGAATTTGAGCAAGCATTTATTTTGTTAGT
>BGPR01017735.1:0-22912 GCA_013235015.1 Araneus ventricosus | reverse complement strand
CGTCGCTTAACAAGTAACATCCCCTATGCCGATTTTCAAAATTTTTCCCGAGGAAGAAGAAGAAACTTATTTTTGCAATCAATAACGAATACAGCAAAGCACCGTTTATACCTCTTTCAAGGGACTGACGTAAAAAGACGTGTAATCGAAATTTTACCAAACACCTTTATTATTACAAATTTAACGCTTTTAATGTAAAGTATTAATTTTAAAGTTTCTTAAGACAGTACTATTAGAGTACATAGTACTAAAACAATAATTAAATTTTAAAATGAAACATTGAACATAAAAGTGGGAAAAATGATACCTTTATTGCATATCTTGAGTACTAATTATACATATAAGATTTATGTGCATGGAGGTAAGCATTTAATTTAAAAAATCTTTAATAGTCGTCTGAGGTACTGATCATCTGTGAGTCTTAAGTACAGCATTATGAATCGAATTAAATTCATTGAACGTTTTTTTCACTATTCTTTTGACAAAAGAAATGAGTTCGAAGATTTTCAATGGAGTCCATCACGTCTTTAAAGAAAGGCTGAATAACTCCTTCATCATCGCTTAAATTATCACCACACAATTTGTCTTCTATTAATTCATCAACTGTGAATAATTATGAAGTCATAGTGACTTTATCACAGTTCACGTACTAGAAAGGAGGAAATTTTCACATTTTAGAAGGGGAGATGACGTTTAACCGGAGCTTTGGTCGTATAAACGAAGCACTTTATCATTACAACGAATACGAATGAATCGGAACTGTGATGAAACGACGTATAAACGAGAAACTTATAAAAGGTACTTTACTGTATTTCTGATTTGTTTTCACATCTGGTATGAATGTGGCGTTATACTGATACCAGATGTGTAACAAAAAAAAAAATCAGATATATCCGCTATTGATTGCAGAAATTAAGTTTCTTTTTCTTCCTCTTGAAAAATTTGGAAAATCGGCGTAGGTGATGTTACTTGTTAAGAGACGATTTATTGAATTACTAGAATTAATGATAACAGTACAGGGATGTGTTATGACGCCAAGTTGAATAGTTCTTAAAGTGATCCTAATGTATTTAAAAGTTATTCATATACAGCGGAACTTGGATAATTCGAGCATTTTTGATTCGAACTGGTTCTCAGGCATGAACATTCGCGATCTGGTTTGTCCTCGATAGAGCAAAGCTCTCCTAAATTCGCGTCCAGTTCTCTATTTTGACCATCTACAGAGGAAAATGGTAGCTTGAAACGGCATTTATGAAAAAACTAGCAGCGTGGCCCGGCTCTGAACAGGCTATCTCGAATAATGCGTCATTCTTCACTGGCGGAGAGAAGAAGTGAGGTCACGTGACAAATGCCCAACATTCTCTCCTGAATAAATAGGAAGGAAAGCAGCCAAGGGGCGAGCATACAGAAGCTTCGTCGTCATCATAAATAAGGGCAAAGAGCGGTTCAAACATTCAAGTCCGCGGAAACGCATCGAATTCATTCATTTTGGCGTTTTTAATTAATATCTTTTTAACTAATTGTAATTTCTGAATTTAAATAGTCAAAATGGATTCCTAGGATTATTCCCATTCTCTAGTAATTTAGGAGCTGTTATCCGTTCAGGTGTTGATAATTGTTTTAGCCTCACATTCATACATACATACACGTCGAATTTTAATAGTGTCAATAATTATACTTATTAATCACAAGATCTGTCTCGATACTATGCAATTCCATAAATAAAGATGGATAAAGACAGGCAACGAAATTTAAAGATATTAGAGTGGAACTTGGCTAAATCGAGCATTTTTAAGTCGAATTCGTAGTTAATTCGAATTTTTTCTTTGATCCCTCGAATTTTCTATTAGTACAATATTAAAATCCCGTCTATAATTCGAATTTATTTTGTTTAATTTGAAACCAAAACTAAAAATAGTAAAAAATTGTGTTCATTTCCGAATTGTTTTCGTTTGTTAAATAAGCCTGTATCTTGTGCCCTCGGTGATTGTAAGAAAATAATTTCGAAAAACCATAATTAATTATTAAATCACCGTCTGATCCAAATTTTGCTGCAAAACTTTTCTCTAATAGTCCCTCAATGAAGAAAAAAATTAGAAAAGCCTTTCTTTTAGAGAAATGCATGCAAATAATCTCAAAATTCTGTCGGAAGTCATGAAAATCGGTGCAAAGTAACCCCATTCTACGGAATATGCGTAAAATTTGGTATCAGATGCAAGAATTTCTTAAAGTTACTAACAATATACACACCATCTTTTACTGATGCAGATAATTTGTTCTTTAAATTAATTCTTATATGTTAAATTTTCTAACCATCACGTAGATGACTCGTGAATAATCTAAACAAGTAACATAAAAAAAAAAATTAAAAATCAATTCCTACTTAGGTCAGCGATCTAGACGCTTCGTCACTGACGTATTTATTCCTAAATTTATATCCTGCTAAATATCTTATATATATAGGGAGAGTGTGAACTAATAGTAGGAAGTGAAAAACTTCATCAAGTCTTTTTTAACATATCGAATAGAGAGAATAAAGAAAGTAATCAACATTACCCTCTGACAAAAATACATGAAAAAATGACGCCTTCGTGAACATACCAGAAAACAAAGGATATTAGGTCCAGAAGCTGGCAAACCTAGCTCCATCTATTGAGAAAAATTCGAACCAAACGTCTCAAGGCGATATATGCTTTCTCCCATATAAAACTAAAATTAATTAATTCAATTTAATTAATGAATTAATATTTAAAAAAAACTGTATTAACATCAAGTGTCATCCACTACAAGTTTTAAAAAATATATTTGAACTTGAGTGGATGAATAAAAAGTACTTTATTAACGATTGAAAATTTGAACAAGATGTATAAATAAATATATATAGGGAGAGTGTGAACTAATAGTAGAAATTGAAGAAAAGACTCTGAAAAAGAAATTTTTTCCAGCGACCTAATTAATTAATTAATTAATTAAATTTAATTAATGAATTAATATTTGAAAAAACTGTATTAAAATCAAGTGTCATCCACTACAAGTTTTAAAAAATGTATTTGAACTTGAGTGTATGAACAAAAAGTACTTTATTAACGACTGAAAATTTGAACAAGATGTATAAATAAATATATATAGGGAGAGTGTGAACTAATAGTAGGAATTGAAAAATCGTTTCTTGTATAAAGATGATAACTTTAGAAAACCTTCTAACAAAATCACAGATCAAAGATTATTTCGCCAGTCTTGAAATGTTCGATGCTTGAGTACGTCTGTGATTTTAGTGCAGATCAGTTTTGACGAAGATGTTAGCAACAATAGATGCAACTTTTCACAAGCTTTTTCTGCAGATGAAATGAAAATTAACATATAGCAATTTAATTAGGAGGATTCATCTGATTTTTTTAAAATCTCCGGTTTAAAATTATGCTTCTAAAATGGTTTATAAAATGCATTTTTGCTGAAAGAAATACTATTACTTAAATGCATCTAAAATAGTTATCCAGAGTAATAGCATTTTGAATTTCTCCAGGAAAATTTATGATTCTTACTCATGTTATGTTTTTATATCCAAATGACCGGTTTGATAAACGTAAGCAATAAAATTAAAACGTATAAGAGAAAGGCCAAAGTCCACGATAGCATCACATTCTCTCTTTCACGTGTGTGATCACATGATCCTGCCATTTTCTCGTCACGAGGATGGGTCCTTTATACTTGTTTATTTTTACAATCTACTCCAGAATGATTTAACTTTAATTAATTCGCAACGAGATATCCACTCTTAGGCTCCTTTCACATTATGCGGTTTAACCGTTACGGCTCAAAGTTGTTTATTTTCTTTGCCGTCTCATGTTTGCTTTCACACTTGACGATTTGCGCCGACAGTATTTGAGTGCGGTTTCTAATTTTATAGCTGTTTCAGTATGGATAGGAAGCAAATAGCAGCAATATGGTCTTGCACCCATCGATCAAAAGAAACGAGACTTATAATCGCCTCACTTTTGGAAGAACAACGTGCAGATGAATGTCGGAATGTCTGTAGCATCTCTTGATGAATTCCAAAACCGAATAAAAAATTATACTCTGCGGCAAAATACTAACATTTGGAACTGCATTCAACCGACAAAAATGGTAGCTGTGACTCTGAAGTAACTGTGTTGTCTGTTAAATCATAGGAAGGGGTGAAACGTCCTCCCTCTGCTGTGACACGAAAGTTTGGAGAGCGGCTGCCAGCTCAGGTGTCGTCCTAGTCATGTGACAGTGGTTCAAAATGACGCGGTGCGTCCTAAAATAGCCCTCGTGTTGCTTCAAAACGGGACGTCAATATAACTAAACAAAATCGCAAGTAACTGACACTTATTTTTACATCTTAATCGTTTGTGTTTAAAACATAAAGTGTTATAGAAAAAAAAGTGTAAAAAGCAATAGCGAAAGTGCGACTGTTTATTACTTAGCAAAAACTTATAGATTTTGTTTTTACCATAATTACATAAAATAAGTTCCTCTCTAGATATGGATTTTAAGGTTAGTGTAATAATTTTAAGCATTGCAAATGTATATTAATAACATATTACGTAAATCGATTATACACAAGTTGTGGAACATTGATTTCATTTGCCCGCAGGATTTTAAAAAAACTAAACAACCCATTGCAAACAGATGTTATGAAAATTCCCTTCGACATATCACAGCTTTAAAATCATTTAACATGGTAAATAATCAGATATGCTTTAATCACTTTTTATGACGTTAAAATAGTATACCTTTTTCTTGAAAATTATATGCAAGATACCGCGCATTGAAAAAAACTATAACGCAATGTTTTGATTTTGTATGTTTTTTCATTGTGGTTATATAAGCATAGCAGGGAAATTTCTGTGTGTTTGATGAAGAATATTTTAAAAATCCTGTCTATAAGTATTTAAAGTATAAATCACTCACCAAACATCTCTTTATATTGAGATGGGTTTTGACTATATCTTCTCAATTATTTAAAGTACACTCATGTGCAATATCATGACATATTCATGATTTAAATGTTCAAATCAAATCATAAAAAATCGGAAACTTTAATGGAATCTCCGTCAAGAGTTCAAAATACTGAAGAATTCTATAAGACTGTCGGAATTACTTATGAAAGGTTCAAAGTTTCCTGAAATTGCGACTTCAGAAATAAAACGTATGTTGTTATCTTAGAATTCAGTCATGATTATTAGACACTGCTATCCAAATTTTTATTAATTTACAAGAAATAGTATAATCGTTTCCAATACCTTATACATGGCCGTCTTATCCAATGGGCAAATTAGGCAGAAGAACAGTGCGCTATTGAGCCAAGGGATCATAAAAACTTTCTATACTGATTTTGAACCAAAAATATTTATTTAATTGTAATTTTAAATATGTTATACAATTTTATATGTTATAATATGGTATAGAACCTAGTTAATAAAATAACCTAGGAGAATAAAATGTTATCAAAACATTATAATGCTCCTGAATTATTTTTTTAGCTAGATATTTTGTTTGGGCGGCAAGCACTGTAAAATCTTAAGACGGCCCTGATCTTACACAATATAAAAATTAGTCAGCATTGGCATATTTCGAAATAAAATAAAACAGCTAAATTTTAAATAGGAAAAAAATAACGAAAACATTAAAAAATTACACAGTCAACACTCAAATGAAACGAAAGTGCGTTCTATAATAACAATGAAATCATTTAAAAATGACAAAGACAATAGTAAAATTAAATTTTGAAGCATTCTATAAAAATAATGGAATCATTAATTAACTGCAAAAGCTCCGAGAAGGCAAAAAGAACAAGTGACCTTGTGAAGGTGACGGACGGCAGCCGGATGAAATTCGTGCAATGTGAAAGCATCAGCATATTTTCATACATTACTACTAAGACGAAGTCGTAACGGCGCCGTTTTTTCCAGTCGCGCACGCGGCTGGTTTAAACCCCAACAAACGGACTCAAACCGCGATCGGCTAATGTGAAAGCTCCCACTCATTTCTTCAGTTTACCACCAAGAGGCGGCCTAATGCATTCTTGCCGTAACGGTTCAACCGTATAATGTGAAAGAGGCCTTATCAGTCTGAATTAATATACCGCTATACATTATTATTGCAGAGAGTTTTTTTTAACAAGTGAAAAGAGGTTATCAGCATTTTCTGGAATTTATTTTAAAAAAAATAGATTCAATAACCCTGAGAAAGGTTATTAATATTAACTTTTTAAAAGTACAATTGGAAAGTATGATACCGACTATAAAATTAGTTAATATTGGTGTGAATGGCCTTTAGCAAATAAATATTGCTTGCAAAGGTGAAAAAAAATTGGACTTTTTATAGAGTGACCACCTTTTTTTTAAATACTTCAATGATAATTTAGCAGAGAAACAGCTTTATTTAAAAATAAAATTGTGAATGCAAGTACAACTACAATATTTTATATATTATATTAATATATTATAACTTTTGGAAATGGTCTTTTAATTTTTTTTAAAACGACTTTTAGAATCATAGTGTGTTTTAGTGTTTATGTGTTTTCGTTTTTAATTATACAGTCGACGCTCGTTATAACGGCCACACATTATAAAGACCATTCCATTATAACGACCAGTGATAAAATCCCCAACTGTGTTTCACTATGCACTATGTTATTTTACTTCCGATATAACGACCGTCCAGTGTCGTCTAATCCCAATACAACGTCCGAATTCAGCCGGTATTTTTCCGAAAAGAACATGTTTCTAAACGTAAATTACCTTGATTACTGCATTACCGAGCTTCATAGATGTAATCTTCAGTGTAGCTCAACTTTGACAGGGGGAGGGGGAATTACCACTCACCACAGCGCGGAATTAGAATAGCTTAAAATAATAAAAAAATGTTTCCAGTGCTATTGAGACTTTAAAATGTTTTTTCTTTGAAAGGCAAGAAAATACAGAACATCATTTATCATCTTTAACTGAAATGGAAAATTATGTTTTGCAAAAATTACATATGCAGAAAAGACAAACAACCATTTCTGATTTTTTCTTTAGGAAATAAATGTTTTGTAAGTATATAACACCCTTTATTTTCTACTTTAAAATCCGTTTCAGAAATATATTTTTAATACCAATGATAAAAAATAATTTGAGTATTTATTTGGAATCTCTTTAAAAATCGCCTATTTATACGGAACTGCTGAGCTTGCATGTGTACATTTTTTAATTATATCCACTATAGCGACCACTCGTTATAAAGACCTTTTGCTGTGGGACGCAGTGGGCCGTTTTAACGAGCGTCGACTGTATATGCGTTTGCAAAATTTTTAAGATTTTGTGTATTCTCTGTGTTAAACTTTTTATTTTCTAGCGCATTTTTTATTTATTTATTTATTATTATTAATATTATTTTTGATTTACTTGTTGTGGCTTTTGTTCTTCGTGTGTTTCTTGTCTACAGCACTCTGTAAATGGAGTTTTCTCTGTAGTGTGCTTTTCTTTAAATAAATAAATATGGTGGTAGCACGAAATCTGCGCACGAGATTCTATTCTCATTTTCAAATTTTAAAGAATTTTTTTTTATTGGTTTATGTTTTTTACCATATTTAGCATTTTATTTTTCCTACAAGATTCATTTAACGAAAAACTATAAATAATAACATAGGTCTGCGATGAAACAATTGTCGGGACACTTTTCCGTTAGCCGGGCGCAAGCGAAAAATCGCCAAATAATGTAGAATTCCGCCAAATTTCTTACAACCATGCTTGGCGACTTGGCTCGCGTTTGGTTCACAATTGGCGACATTTGCGCCCGGCTAACGGAATATCACTTCGCTTGGCGACTTGGCTCGCGTTTAGTTCACAATTGGTAACATTTGCGCCCGGCTGACGGAAAATCGCTTCGCTCTTGGCGACCTGGCTGTTCACAATTGGCGACATTTGCGCCCGGCTGACGAAAAAGTATCATTGTCGGTAAAGCAAGTGGTGTTTTTCATAGTTTTTTGGATGCTGATTACTGGAAAAATAATGAAAAAATTCCATCACGTACAGTTTCATCACAAATCGCAATCTATTTTTTACGAATTTAGTATCTTTCGGACCTAAAAAGTATTATTTATATGAGTTCGATAAACATCTTTATGGACTTAAAATAGTAAATTAATGGATTAAACTTCCAAACAAGAAAGAAAATACAACTTCAATCTTGAATATTCCTCTGAATCGGTAAATTGCCTATTAAGCACAATATTAAAGACAGAGGAAATCAGTTGAAACCGGATACCTCTCCTGCTTGCCAAAAAAGTGTTACTTCCACCGTTTCACATAAAATTAGGTCTTATGAAACAATCTGTGAAGGCTTTACCAAAAGAAGATGAATTCTTCAAATACCTTTGTGACCAGTTCCCGGGTTTATCCGAAGCAAAACTGAAGGAAGGTGTGTTTGTAGGACCAGACAACAGGAAAATTATGAAAGATGAAAATTTTGAGACTAAAATGGAAACAAACGAAAGAAAGGATGGGAATCTTTCAAACTAGTTTTTACTAGCTTTCTTGGAAACAAAAAGGACCCAAACTACAAATATATTGTAGAAGAGATGATAAAAAATTTCAAGATTTTAGGCTGTAGTATGAGCTTAAAAGTTCATTTTCTCGATTCGCACCTGGTCTATTTTCCTGAAAATTTAGGTGCAGTTAGTGAGGAACAAGGTAAAACATTTCACCAAGATATAAAGGAAATGAAGAGGCGATATCAAGGAAAATGGAATGCCATCATGATAGCCGACTACTGCTGGATGCTACAAAGAGACAATCCCTGCAAAATTCCCCATAGGAAACGTGGCAAAAGAACTTTTGAGGTAAAAAAACGTTACTATAAGGTTTGTAACCTTCCACCTATACTTAACAATTACTTGAACTAGGATATAATTGTAATTTATATGGAATTATTAATTAATGAAATTTAAATGAAATGTCAAAATTTCGCGAGTTCAACTGTTTCCTTCAAAATATGCAATCACTTTGTAAAAAGTCCTTATGTAGGGTCTGTGTCCGATGTGCACAGGTGCATGTCCGCACATCATTAACTAGTGGAATTTGCGCACACATTGTAGGTTTACTGGATCCTAATTACCTTTGGCAGAAAAACTTGGCGAAAAACTAGAGGGACAATAGAGAATGCATACTTAAGATTGATGTGTGATGGTTCTTTTCTATGAGATAATCACCACTTTCCCAAGAGAAAATTGATAATTACATTATTCATGTATTTTCAGTTTATTTAACATAACGATTAATTTATATGGATTACTTATTGTTTAATTCAAACTATATCTGTAATAGTCACTTGTTTGAAAATAACAGTTATTAAGGAATCCCACGGAAGAATCATTGTGTTGTCAGGGGCACGAAGTGTCATTATCTTACTGACATTGATTGATTGCCATATGTCCAAGGTTTTCAATGCGCCAAAGCCAAGCCAAATCATATAGACATCGATAAAGTTTACAATACTGCAACCTTTCCAACGCTTGTGCGCTAAGAACACTACTTAATGACTTATCGCAAATGCGACTGTGCGCAAGTTCCACAATACCCTTATGTGATAGAAATAAATGGATTTCATTTTTAGAATCAGCACTAAAAATAACACAAAAATCAGTCATCAAAATTGAAACATTTTTCAAAAAGTATTTTTTTGCCGGCCTGTGTAATCCATCCTTATCAAAAATGTTAAAATAATTTTGACATTTCCTTTCTTTTCCTCAAAGCATGTGATCTCCTGAAATAACCATGCGTCAAAGCCAAACACACAATAATTGTCCTAATAAACGATATACAAGGGGTGGGGGGGAAGAAAGCGTATTCATGACTGTCACAAGAGCCGTTTGCGCCAGTCTCAGGACTCTGCGAATTCCAGAGAGCCCACGGCAAGACAAATTGTTTTCGCAGCTGGTGTTCGACGGATCGCAAATCGAATCCGATAGTAGTGGGTGTAGGAGCTGCAAAACATTTATCTGGATTCTTATCGGGCGGAGGGAAAATATTTGATGTCGCCCAGACGTACCGAGAATTCCGGGGGAGAGAGTTTTGACACCTGCACTGCGACGTCACGGCTGCCTTCTAGTGTTTACCCAGTGTAAAGGAATTCCATCGATTGTTGATGAATATTAGACTAAAGCTTCATCAGCTGCTTATGAAGTATGGTCAGGGCTTCTTGAACTGTGGTGGAGACAGTTACTGACGTTTTTTAAAGCCGGTTCGATCTTAACCCGACTTGGTTGTATTCGTGAGAAATATGCTCTAAAAATACTAATGATAAATAAAATTACTAGTACTAATAATAAGATTAAACTCATTTTTTTAATTTAAATTTTCCTGGTTAAAATAGTAAAAAACAAGTAATATAAAAAAAATTAAGTCAATTCCTACTTAGGTTAACAAAGGAAAATTTAAATTTAGAAATATTTTTCTCCGATATAAAACTAAAATTAATTAAATTTAATTAATGAATTAATATTTGAAAAAACTGTATTAACATCAAGGGTCATCCACTACAAGTTTAAAAAAATGTATTTGAAGTTGAGTGGATGAATAAAAAGTATTTTATTAACGATTGAATCTTGAAAATTCCTTTTGTCGCCAAACTCGCCAAATTTATCGCCAAGGTCGCCAAAATGATCGCCAAATTTATCGCTAAGTCGCCAAATCTGTAATGTTAATAGTTTTCGAGATATAATGGAAAACGCACTGCGCATGCGCAAAGATATGGCTAAAATATGGGGGGTGCTTCGATGATCCCATGGGCCATCCATATATCCAAGACCAAGTCTGTAATGTTAATAGTTTTCGCGATATAATGAAAAACGTACAATGCAAACTATGAAATGACAGACAAGAAAGCGAATTAATGCTGCATTGTCATCTAGTTGTGAGCTATGTTTAAAGTTTCAAGTCTCCAGCTCATCGGGAAGTTAGTTTAAAATCGATTGCAAAATTTGAACAAGATATATATAGGGAGAGTGTGAACTAATAGTAGGAATTGAAAAAAGAAAGAAAGCAAAAGTGAGTTTGAGCTTAAAAGTTATTATAATCAGCAAATCAATGCGTATGCGTCAAGATAATGCGTGTTAATTAATAAAAACGTCATTTAGTATCATGGTTTATTTTTTATTGAACCTGGTTAAAAAGGTTTAATATAGAGATGTTCTAGGTGCTTTGGCTGAATTTTATCCCAAAGTCAAAACCGCTTAGTAAGGTAAGGTAGGTAATAGTTACTGAGAGAGCCAAGCATAATCTACACTTATAAAAGGCAATGTTTGTGTATGTGTGTGTGCGATGTCCAGACGAATCTATCGCACTCATAGCCTTGAAATTTGGTACACAGGTAATCTTAATGGTGGCTCAATGCACCTCGAAGCCGGAATTTTAAAATTTAATCTAGAAAATTTTTTATTTGATGTTTTGTGTTGTTTTGGGTGATTTTTCGCACTAATTTCTCTATAGCATAGTTTCGGATAATTTTATGATAAAAATAGATACACCATCGGAAAGAGCACACGATTGCCGTTCTAATGAAGTTTATTTTGTACGTCTAACGTAATTTACTGAATTTTGAAAAAAATTTGAAAAAGAGTCACTTTTATGTTAATTTTTCATTCGGTTTTCTTTAAATTCTAGCATCCGCCGTTCTAATAACGCTATCATTTTCATTTTTTTTTCAGCTTATAACTGGAACGTTTCTGTCAGATTTAAAACGAGAACCGTTAAAATACCTTTTCCCGTTTTTTTAAATTAATTTTTCCCTGATCAGTTCAAACAGTTTTTTGCTAGCGACCTTTCCCAACGAGACATTCTCCGGAGATCCCACGACTGCATTGTTGCAATTTCATTGGCTGGTACGTGACCATCCCCGCGGCATGTGACTTCATTACTTTCGCGTTCTGCGAGGAGATGATTTATTTACAAGATGACTTCGATTATTATCTTTAAGCGTATCTTAACTTATTTCTTTGTCTTTCATACTTTGCTTGCGGTGTAATAAATTTCTCATTGTAATTTTTTAACATTGTTTTGGATTAACGGTACTCGGCACTGTTTTCTTACAATTCAAATATCATTGTCGAGAGGAAAAAGAAGCGGACAAACTCAATAATATATATATTTCTGTTTTGATTTCGTTTCTAAAACTTTCACTTATGTAATTGTATGTGGGCTTTTTTTTTATTTTGTTGAAGTCCTGATTCCACGGGCAACGCCGTGCGCGTACTGCTAGTTAGTTATAAACTTCAGACGTATAAAAGAGATCAACTTCTTTCTTTGCAGGTTGATGAAGCTGAAAAAAAAGAACAATTAGTGTCTCTTCGTGTGTCCAAACAGTAATTGATCTCTTTCCTTTTAGTTGTATCTGAGGTAATAGTTGATCCCGTGCAGAGCATCTGCTTCAGTAGTATCTTATATGCATACCATGATTTTCC
Source organism: Araneus ventricosus (assembly GCA_013235015.1). NCBI lineage: Eukaryota > Metazoa > Arthropoda > Arachnida > Araneae > Araneidae > Araneus > Araneus ventricosus. Next base: position 10,446 of record BGPR01017735.1, on the reverse strand, counting down.
CGATGCTTCTAGAGCTACACTGGCGATTCAGCACTCCAAGAAAAGGCGCCAAGAAAAAAAAGCCGCCAAGTAGTATAAGCATAATAGAAAATAGCCAAAGTACAATCTTCACAATAGTAATCTCCATAACGTTCACCTCAATCTGTGAATTGGCACGGTTTTATCTTCGCTGATTTAAACTATTTTGACGTTGATCTAAACGTTCTCTGAACCGCCTAAGCCCATCTGCTTCATTTCTAACTGGTCTCTTTTTTATAATTTCATCCAAAGTTTCATTATATTGTAAGCAATTGTTACAAAGCTATAAAGTCGTTTCCCCGAGATGCTAGACTTGGCGATAAATTTGGCTACCGTTTTGGCGACTTGGCGGCAAAGTTGGCGACAAAGGGAATTTTCTAGAAGGACCTCGAACTTTCCACCTATTTCTACTGGTTTCATGAACTTTCTAGAGATTACGTTACTTCCTACGTAATGAAGTCACTTCCTGTTGAAAAGTATAAAGTGCTCTCGAGCCAAGAAGAGTCAGTTGGATCTTGATCTGCAAGCAAGCTGGTGAGCTAATAGGAAACCTTTGAGCGCTGAGATGAGATTTAACGGTAGTCTCTGTTGTGAATTTTTACAAGTGCTGTTTGAATACTTGTGTTACGTTTCTTTGCTTAGAATACCTGTAAAATAAAGAGCTCTATTTTTGTAATCCTGCTTATTGGACTGCATTCACGTACACCCACAAGACGATTTTGTCACACAATATTGTGAATTCTTCATCTCAAACTCATTTTTTTGGAAGAAAAAGTTATTTTACACCAGAACGAATATAGTGACAGGCTGTGTCTATGAAATGATGCCTAACATGGAGGAGGCTACCGTTTTTTTTTTTTCTTTCTGTAAACAAACAGATCATTGCCATCGGCAGAAGAGAAATTAACCACTTTTCTGTGCCACCACGTACGTTAGCGTTTTATACATGTAGATTATTGGACGTTGGATCGGAATTGCATTATAAGAACTCTGGACATAACACCGCTTTTTTTTTTTTTTAATTCAACTTCCTTGAAATGATGTGTAACAGTAAAAAGAACAACTGAAGAATCATTTATGGTGCTCACGTTGAATTTAATTTACCTGTAAAAAAAAAAAAAAAAACTAGAGGAGCTAGTATGAAAAATGTGCAGTGCTAAATTGAAGCAAAACCCATCTCTCACACAACAGATTACTAAGAATGCATTAATTAAATTTGGAAAGAAGTAACATAAGAAATTTTCCTGCATTTTTTTTGAAATATGTATTTTGAAGTTGGTTTCCTGTTATATGATTGAGTCCAATTTATCATTTCCTCCGAGCAGATCTTAAGATCATCCGTGTCTCTTTGTATCTTTGGAGGGGGGAAAAATAAGAGGAATAGCAGAGAGAGTGGAAAAGTGAATGTAAAGAGAATGCTGGAGAATTGAAGTAATGTAGAGCTTTGCAGTCAGACTGACTGACCCAAGAAACTTTGAATACAGCCTGAAATTTGGATGCATTTCTCAAAGCTTCTGTACGGAATGATTTCGTGTGATGTCCCGACAACTTTTCTTATTAAAAAAATCCTATGAATTTATATTAAGGTATTAAGATGGGGAATAAAACGGGGCAGTGCGGTCAGCGCTTCTTTTTAATGCTAGATTCGCATAATCAAGCAAAACTTATTTCCAACTTAGTCAAACCGATCTGTAAAATTTGGTCCGTGTAGTTTTCGAATATGAGTACACAATATTTAAATAACGTGCGCTGTAGTTTGCACGAGACCAACACATTCAATGTTTAGTAAACAACGATCTCTATCCTTAACGACATCATCGCACGAACCTAGAAATGGTGTCATAGCCTTTGAGTATACTCGTAGCGTGCTAGCGATTTCGAGTAAAAGTGAATGCTGGAATTATCGGAATGCCAGCCATATCCGTATGTAGCAGCTGTCTAAGATAATTTGCGGTCATATAATCAAGACTGGAAATTATGCTATACATCAAATTAGCGTTTAATTAAATTTCTTTTAGACCTTAGTACAAATTAAAATAGTTTCCAAAGGCTGCAATAACCCAAAATAACACCACACAGATCTTCAAAGTTCACCGTAAGTTAGCAAATTAGATTCTATTTACTTCAGACTGCTATGATCAGGAGATGCATACACATGAAAGAATAACACTTAGTTAAAAGTAGATATAAAATCCAAATTTATTTAAACAGTGATGTTCTTGACTACACATTTAAGCAAAACTGCCTGTGCGCGTTGATTTTAAAGGGGATCACTAATAAAATGAAAATGGCCACCATGGCATTCAAACCTAAATCTACTTTCACAGATAAGAAACCCCCACTAAATATGAAAATTTGCTATTTAGATATGAAGACAACAACGACACTATAAAAAGGCATACTATTTATAGCTAGTCATATTCTTAACTTCATACTCTTAACTTCACTGGTGAGATCATATTGTAACAAAGGTTATTGATTTTTAAGGTATCAAACATTGTTTGTCAAGTTCATACTGCATCACGAACTCTTTAAGTCAGACATCTAAACATTTAAAATAATTGGCAAAGCCATGAGACAGTCCCTCATCCCAACCACTGGACAGATTTCGACAATTTTTATTTCATATGGAAGCTTATGAAGTCTAGATATGTCATCAAGGGTTGCCTGCCCCCACCACCCTCCATTTTTGAGAGAAATCGAAAATTAAATCTTTGGCAGAGTCCCTCAGCCTTTAAAATCGCCAATTCGCCTATTTACAACGAAAAATATTTTAATTCACATCCGATAAAAAAAAGTTTAGAGCTAATGTGGTTAAATTTGGTCTTTAAAACAATATCTACTTTTCTAAACCACGTTCTAATATATATATTTTTTACCACGATTCACAAGCCACGCCTTTGCTGCTCTACAGAGATACTTTGTAAAGCCAGTGGCGAATCCAGGGGGGTGGCTATCGGGCTGCACCCCCCCAGAGCTAGACCAGAATTCTTTATTTTATTTAAAATCACTACAGCTGTTTTTTCTTAATTTCCCTTTAAAAAAAGTGAAAACATTTCTTCCTGGTTTTTGAACAGGTTCGAAAGTTTTCCCACTTTTTTAGTCATTCTATTCGTATTTGCAGCGTTGACACGGTCAAAAAAATTGGTTTTTGCTCGCTATTTCATTGTGTTTTTTGTTAAATTATCGAAAGTATTGTAGTGTTCTTTATGATTCTTATTGCCAGGTGAGTGAAGCCTGTAAAGTTAAAGTGTTTTGGTTTACATAAGCCATAAAATTCGACATTCGTCACGACGATACAGAACTTTTTATACCTCAGCCTCCCCTCCCCCCGACCCAAATCCTGGATTCGCCACTGGGTAAAGCTCTTTTCATCAGATGAAATGCAGGATTAAATTAAATCTCTGTCTACTAACTAGACCTAAGTACAAGTGGAACTTGTAATTTAAACTTCCGTTGCCCGATTGAAATAGATTTAGAAGCGTTTTTAGCAAAAACTAAACAGTTTTCTAGTGAAGAATATACGGTAAAAAAAATTATTCCAATCCAAAACTATTGAATCCTTGAGATATACTCATATTTTGATTTTAGTCATGAGTGAATATAAATACTTTTTTTCATCTAAACAAAAATTATATGCACATTCCATCAAGTTTGTTTGATAAACGGAAGACAAATGAAATGTTTGTTTTGAATCTTTACTTTATGATGAATTTGTCATCTCTATTTCAAAACGGAAATGAAAGGAATTGAAACACGAGTGCGAGAAACATTTTAAATACACACATATTCTTACTTTTCCTTTGTTAAAAGTCCAGGAAATTCTGGAGTGGTGAGTAGCGCACGCAACCTTTAAAAATAAGACAAAAGACTGACCTTGTTCTTGAAATTTCCGCCCGTTTATTCGAAATTTTTATCTATTTCAAATATTTGAGTAGCATCGATTGTGGAAACCAATATCCGTTCGCTGTCTTTTCAAGGGCGAGTACATAACTGATTACTTGATGGGAAATATAACACTTAAATTATTTAAAAAAGATTTTTCCGTAAAAGTTCAGATTAATTTTCATTGCATAAATACGGTTTTTAATTAGTTTACCGAGCACTCAATTATTATTTGCATGTTTAAAAGGTCATTTTCAGTGGTGTAGTCGTAAAGTAAGCAGTGAACTGGTTGATATAGATGGGGGGGGGGAGTGTAGAGGGTGATGGTTGATAAATAGGCGATCACTTCATAATAATTTTTTTTAACATTTGAAATGTATAATTATTTTATCTCAGTATTGAAATAATAAAACGCCACCACTTCACAGTTATTATTTTATTTTGATGAAACATTAACATAATGCTTTTTGTAGTTCAAAGCATAAATACAGTAGAGCCTCGATAATTCGAGTCTCGACTGTTCGAGTTTTCCATAGTTTTCCAAGTTTAGCTCCCAAATAATGACCAACACATACACAACACGTGAAAGAATTACTACATCTGGTTTTTATTGTTGTCCGACGGGTCATATGTCCACTGCGCACCCCGAAGCCACCTGCAGAGATGCCCCCTCCCAAAGAAAACGGGATATATATAAGATCGATATATAAGAGAAATGTGTTTAAACAAAAAACAATTGACAATTATTTTAAGATATAATTAACCCGCTGCTGTTAGCAGTAATGTAATAATATGTAAGAACATTTTTCATTTAAATATACTACTCTGAAATTTAAAAATTGCTTTTATTTCCATTTATTTATTTATTAAATTTTATGATTTCGATAATTCGAGTTTTCGATAGTTCGAGGTAGGCCCGGTACCGTCCACCTCGAATTATCAAGACTCTACTGTATTATGAAAATGTTAAAGAATAATTCTTTAAAATTTTATATTGATTTCAAGTTATACTAAAATTAAATAATGTAAAATAAAAATCATGACATTGATAAGCAATATAGAAAATATCATGAGGTCGAAACATAAAACACAATTAAATGTGTGCAACCTTAGCGCTTTTAACCTCTTCCCACCACCACTTGCTATAGGTTTTTCACTTTTTCATCATATTGTTACAAACATGGAAAGTCGCTTCCCAGCAATGTGAGTCTTATGGTTGGGAAGAGAGTTTTACAGGGGTAAGTATGAGATGACGGACAGTAGACAAGTCTGGACCCCTGACTTTGGTGACCATCTTGGCGACAAATTTGGCGACTTGCCGACAAATTTGGCGACTTGCCGACAAATTTGGAGACTTTGGCAACGAAATATAGGATCTCAAAGGTGCTGGAATCTTCTCGATATCTCTATTGGGAGAGAAGATACGCCACGAATGTGCTAGATCATTCCATGTGACGTCACGGCCTGCCGGGAAAACTATATAAGGAGAGCGCTTGGACGACGGGTAGTGTGTTGGTCGACTGGGATCGCCTTGGAGCGCGAACGTCTTTGGAGTTCTATCCGCTGTGCGAGCTAGTAAGCTGTTAGACGCCGAGCGGTGTAGTGTTGATCCATTGGGAACGACTTGAGAGCTTCGTCCGCAGTGCGAGCGAGGAAGCCGGTGATCTGAGCGCTATTGAAAGTGCAGTTATTGTCGTCACTAGTTATTTGCTGACTGTTTGTGTTATTAGATAAGAAAGTGCTAAACTGTTATTACCTGTGAATTGTTGTCTGTTTACATTGCTAATCTGTGCAAGAACTATTGTTTCCTGTACCTGTGCTACGTGTTTTCCTGCATATTTGTAAATAAACCTCCATTTTCCATTATCCTGCGTGTTGGACTGTTCACTCCATATACCCACAGTAAGACTTTTTGCAACTATATTTTCAGGGATAAGTGTTAGACAAAGACCGCGCTGTTTTAAGGAGGTATCTTACAACTTTTTTCTTATTTATTTCTCGCAAAAAAAGCAGTCCCGGAATGGCATTCCGGCTCCACTATACTCCTGGCCATTATATCCTTCGACCGTAATCACTTTACATAATTATCTCGAGACAAAATTTGATAAGACCAATTGGTTCTCATTCTCGTTTCACTATCTGAATGGCGCTCATATCAAAGCTCTGGGAATTCGAAGCAGTAAAAATTCATTTCAAAGGTCATGCTCCTTTTTTTGTACCTTTTCCACATAGCAGTAATCTGAAACTGCATCGAAAAGTAAAAGAGCTAACTACGCATATCTTTGCTCGCTTAGTAACAGAGATCTAAAATGAAGCATCCAGGTGGAACTGAGTTATAGCGATGATTACCTCACTACGAAAAGTCGCGTCGAATAATGGAGCGACGTATTTTAGTAGCTCTAAAACCAGAAATCTTCAATATGTTCATTTGTTCATTAATTGTACTTTGTGACAATGACATTTTGTCTCGCCCTCCTGCCGGTGGATGGCGCTGCAAAGACCTTTGACTTTCCGAAGAACGAGAGACGGTGTGGCTTGAACCTTCGTGCGAGAAGGCTGGCTGGTTTTCCTCTCACGGGACGAACAAATCTCGCCACGCTTAGCGAGTTGTATATATGTAATCTAATATTAGTTAACCCAGAATAATTCTATGTGGAAGATGTGTGAACAAATAAATTTCATTTAATTCAACTTTGCACAACCTTATTTTAACCGTCATTTTCACTTCCTGTGAGATAGCCGGATAATGGCGGCTAAAACTTCAATTTGCTTGGAGACCTTTCTTTTAAAAATACTGTAGAACCCTGGGAATCCGAAATTCCGGATAATCCAAACATGTCTTTTTAAATTTCCTGAAATTTTTTTACTGAAAAATGAAGGAAAAATAAAATTTACGAATCAGAAACAAAGCTAATGTTTATTCCTAACTTAAAAGAATTATTCTAAGTGGTCTTTAAGAATGAATACAGCACCTTAATAAGTAGAAACAAACTCAGATATCTTCTTACCCTCAACTTGTTTGCCACTGTACCGTGGGCATCGCCGCGTGTTCTTTCCATACGCCTTCACCTAGAGCCAATATCCTACTGCATTTGGTATATCAAGAGTATTTTACCGGATTTCCCGCATAATCCGAATTCCCCGGAATCCGAACAAAGGTCAGTCCCAATTAGGTCGGATTCCCGGGGAATTGAATAAGTATTTTTATTGCTTTCGTACAATAATCAATTTGAATTAGTTGTTACATATGTAAAACGTTTATATTAAAGCACAAACTTAATATTATATTGGCACAGTCGACGCTCACACATTATAAAGACCATTCCATTATGCCGGCCAGTGATAAAATCCCCAACTGTGCTTCCCTATGCACTCTATGTTATTTTACTTCCGGTATAACGACCGTCCGATGTCGTCTAATCCCAATACAACGTCCGAATTCAGCGGACACTCTTCCCAGTATTTTTCCAAAATTCCTTTAATTTCTACTTTATAATGTATTTTAGAAATATATTTTTAATTGATAAAATTTTATTTTTAATACCAATGATAAAAAATAATTTGAGTATTTAGTTGAAATCTCATTACAAATAGCCTATTTTTACGGAACTGCTGAGCGTGCATGTGTACATTTTTTAATTATATCCACTATGGCGACCATTCGTTATTTTTATGTGGGACGCAGAGGGTCGTTATAACGAGCGTCGACTGTATTTTTAAAGTGATTTTGACTGCGCTGTTTTGAACCAATAATTATACGAAAGAAATCAACACATACTTCATGAAAAAATGCAGACTGTAGGTTGGAAAAACAGCGGAACGTGCATAAAATCACACATATTTCTGAATTAAATTTCATATTTTGTGTTGCGCATCCTATAAAGAGGAAAAAACAGTTATAAATTACTACACATCTCCCAAAATAAACAAAACCAGGAATAGATCTACGGAATTCGCTATTCATGAAACAAAAAGATATCGAGCTAATCAATTTTTATTTTATTAGTTTTTTAAGCAAAAAAATATTTATCAATAAATTTTTTTATGGAATCTAAGTTTTGCTTTTTTTGGCAACAATAAGTTTAAAATAAAATATTTTCATTCTGTCGTGATTTCATTCATTTTTTGATTTTATAAAATAACTTCTATTATAAAAGTGCGTAATATGATCAATATGTCTCCCATAAAACCTCACCAAATTCTTAAACTGCCGCCAAGAAATCAGGTAAAAAAGCGCTACTCTGCGCCACATGGCAACCCCAACTCACGAAGACGAACGTAGTAACGTATTACTCCTCACAGCAATCCTTCGCCGGAAATAGTAAAGTTGCGCGCAGGGAATGCGCAGACGACCTACCTCATGACAACGTACACTCGCCGTGTGGAATGACTCATAAGTAGAAAAGCGTGCAGCACTTCAGCACACCTCCGAAGGTGTTGTGAGAAAAAAAAATCGAATCCTAACTTTTCAGTGCAAATGTACTTTCCTCCGAGATCAAGAAAAGTTTGGAATAACTAAGAATTGATCATGTAAGTACGAACAATTTTGTATGGTTCTGATTCTTTAAGAATGTCAGCTGTGTTCTTTCTCACGTGTTTTGTTTTCTACCTGACTGAGTTACCTTTGCTGAGATTGGAACGGTCTGAGACTGTGAGGTTTCGTGTTTACATTCGATTAAGTTGAAGAATTCACTCGTTCGAAAATCGTTTTAACGTTTAAGAATGCGAAAATTTTGTACGAAAAATGTTGGTCGTTATGGAATTCTTAGGAAGAGTTTTTAGAATTTGCATTTTGGAATATTTTTAAATAAATTTACTGGAAGAAAAAATGCAGTTAATTACTGAAGTTGAGAAAATAGTAAATGCATTCATTTTTGTTGTTGCTAATTCATTTGATAAATTTATAGTTCAGTGTAACAAAATGTTTCAAAATTTATAGAGTTACCTACAAAGAAACTGCAATTATTTGCATTGTTTTTATTACTTGAATTAGTTTTAGTTGCTGATATGTTTAAATGGAACTACATTACGGAACTGAATTCTTTTATTAAGTGCAAGTGCATTAAAATGATTCAGAGATGTAGACGATTCTTTTTTCTTTTCGAGTTTAAACATAAATTAGTTAATTGAATGTTAAAAAATAAACCGTGTTTAATTTAATTTTCCAGATATGTTGAGTTTCTCCAATTAATCTAATTAAGCAATTAATAATTAAGTCTAATTTTATTTCGTTTTTGTATTTTATTATATCGAATTAGAGGAATCTATTATTGCATGTGCATGTCTTAATTTAGTATGTAAATGATAGTTTTAAAAAGTAGGTAGTCTTTGTTTCGATTCCTTAATGAATAAAAGTTTTGTTTAGTTGGAATATAAATGAGTGATTTTCTTTGAAGGAAAGTTTGCGTTATAAACTTTATGTAATTTTTTCCGAAAAAAAAAACAACTTTTAAGCATTTTTTAAAGCTTAAAATGAAATGACATATTTATTTTGGGTGCACCTGAATATGAAGGAATTTTATTTTGTGATAATATTTATTTAAGAATATCTTCTTTTTTTAATTTCATTCTTCCGTTTAAATTCAAAGTAATAATTAATCGTAAGAAATATTTACTATTCATATTTATATTTCTTCTCTAATTCAAAATAATGGTATTTTCCATCACCATGGGTTAACTTTGTTATTTACCTTCTGAGCATGACACATAGAAGGTTTTGTTAAGAATTTATTGAGTTATAACTTATTATTATTTTATTGAGATTTTACTTCTTACAGAAAAACGCGAATTTATTATCATATTTCTTTTTATTCTTAATGTTTTCAAATTTTATTGTTTCATTGTGAATATTTAATTTTTTCTCCTTTAGATAACTTGGATTTTTTTTAGATCTTTTACCACTTCATATTTTATGATCTGCTTAACTTTAAACTCCAAAGTGCATTCAGTTTACTGATATTTTCAGAAGTAGTTTGTGATATTTCTCCATTTTTTTTCTCTTGATAAATTGAGATTATCTTAAGTTATTGTCTAAAAGTAGATCGTCCAATTTTTAAAACGGGCTACGCTTTCTCTTGTGTATGATAATGCTATTCATCAAGTACCGACTACTTTTTCATTCAACCGTATGGAACAGAACAAAAAAAAAAAAGGAAAAAGATGAGGATCGGAAAATTAATAAAGAAAGCAAAAGCAAAAAAAAAAAAAAAAAACCCTCTAATATATCTTGGACTGCACGGACTGAACTAGGCCGGTTGTTCTTACTGAACTGTTCTTATACTCAGATTGTTAAAATAAAATATTTTGCATAATTTTACACTCTAAATCTAATATTATAAAGAGCAAATTTTACATTGCATTTTTTCACGTGTTTTACAGAAAAGTTATTGTTGAAAGTTAATCAGCATGGCTGGCATAATTAAATTTATTTCCAGTTCAGCTGAGGCCGAAATGAACGATAAATTTTGCTACTCGTGCCGGACCGTGATCGAAGATGAGCCCCTGGACTTTCTCTTCTTTATCACCAATAAAAGTGGCTGGATG
>BGPR01017734.1:7937-31996 GCA_013235015.1 Araneus ventricosus | reverse complement strand
AAATTGGGGCGAATGCAAGAACCAACTTCCTTTATTACTGCTCAAAAAGAATAATATTTAATGAGAATTAAATAAAATAAAACATCAAAAGAGAGAAAAATGCGAAAACTAATAAATTGAAACACCGGAAGTATAACTTTTTTTCTTGGATAAAAGAAAACATATAAAGAGAAATAAATAAAATAAACATCAGAGACAATAAAGAGAAACAAATTAATAAATTAAAACACAGTCAACATAACTTTTCCTCATGGATAATAAAGAAAATTTGAGAAATAAGCAAAAAAAAACCACTAGAATTTACCACTTAAAATTGAATAAATAAAATTGTTATTAGAATTTTCAAAAAAAAAAAAAATTGCGCCGTGAACTCCTTCTTGTGCTAATCCATCACTATACAATCTTAGTATCAAGATTGGTACGTCTAATGGCCTGGGGATGCATAAAGAACAAAAAGAAAACGAATATACACAATTAAAAAATTCCTCTTTTATATATATAAATTACAGATAAATTTCAATGGATGAAATTTTAAATAAAAAGAAATTTGCAGCTCTTCTAGAAGTTACTTACTACATTCAGAAACTAAATGATATCGAGGAAAAAGTTCACCCCATCACTTGAGTCAATGCAAATTTTCACTTGATATGCTGTTGCTTGGGAGTAAGATTAATGTATCTCTGCTTTCAAAATTAAAGGAAATCATCAAGTAACCCAACTTCTTGACTTAGAAATAGAGCTAATAGATAACACAGCGAATCCTGAGAGTAACGATGAACCTGTCAATATTGATATTTTTCTTTGGTCCTTGCGGAATTCCTAATTACTCAATATATTTTAACCTGCCTACAGCAATAATCGCTCTTTATATGCACCTGTCTAGAACTATAATATTACCTATTTACAAAGCTAGTTCAGTGCATTCTCGATCCCTCCCCCCCATCTCCTTAGAAAACGACACTCCATGGTTTGCAATGTGTGATAAAAAGGAAGGGAGTCTAGGAACCCAGGTCCTGCTAGAAACCGGAACCAGATGTATCAAGGAGATGGGGGGGGGGGAGACTGGTAACTGGAAGGTGTACAGATGTTTGTTGCTTCTGTCTGTTTCTAGGCACTGTCAAACCTATTCTTTCGTATTTAGAACTTCGGGCCGAACATTTGTTACTTGAAATGACTGACTAGTTGTTACTTTTTATGTGTTAAAGCCTTTAATATACGGTAGTGCGGCTTAGAACGTTGGCATTTGAAAACGTTAATTTAAACATTGGCATTATTAATAAAATTATGCTTACATCTTCCTTTCATGCATACGTTCATTGTTAGTAAAATGTTAACTAAAAATTTTACTTTGAAGTTCTTAACAGAATAATTTAGTATTCATAATTAATATAAATATCACATCATAATATAAATATTATATCATAATATAAATATCATACCATACTATAAATATAATAATTCATATAAATATTTTAATATTCATAAAATACAATTTTATAACAGCGTTTATTTTTTAAATGAATCAATTACCGGAATAAAATTTATTACGCACACACGTGCAAGTTATTGTTACACGCAAAATTACATAAACATTGGATATGCACTCGCTCAAAGTGTTTACAACGATAAACCTGTCTGCAACAATATTTTTTCTAGGCTCCTACAATATCGTTATAAACAGGTTTCACTATAAGTGGCGGAATAAACAGGAGGATTCAGCGCCAATGCGACAAATCTGTAGGAGAGTAGGGGATTCAAAGACTTCGAAATAAAACAGCGGGCAGTGGCGTAGAGAGGGTGAGTGGTACCCGGGTAATAATGTGTCCCCTCTCTTCACGATCAGTGGCTTTGCTTGTGTAAGCGGTACCCGGGGTATAATATTTTTTCATCCCCTCATCGCATTTGATATTAAAAAGCGACAAAAAGTAACCTTTTATTACCATAGCCAGTGGCGTTTAGAAATGAAGCAAACGGGCTTAAACGAGCCATAGAAAGTTCAGATCAATCTCAAAATAGTTTAAATGAACGAAGTGAAAATCGTGTTAATGCACAGAACATAATAGAACTTACGATTTTGAACACTTTATATTGATTACTTTTCTGCTACACACACGCCACTTGGCGCCTTTCTTGTCATGGCGAATTTTCTTGCAGTGCTAAATATCCAGCTGGGCACAACTTCTTTCTTGAGGTTAGTTGACGCGCGCTGTATTTTGGGGGAGCTGAAGCGTCAGGAGCCAGAATGCTCAAATTTGGTCAAAGCTGAATGGTGTGCTTGCAATGGAATGCAGATGTCCTACTCGGGATCAAATAGTTTACTTTATTTTTATCGATTAATTATCATACATCTGTGAAATAATGTTATATCTTATTCCCTATAGGTTTTTATTGTTCCGTTGTTTTGATGGTCAATATAGCAGTGCACTGTGTCATGTACACATATTACGGCCTCTCAAGCTTAGGACCTCACATGGCTAAGTATTTGTGGTGGAAAAAACACCTGACTGCTTTGCAAATAGTAAGTTATCTTAGGAAATTCATAACATAATTTAATTACTACTATAAACTCCTCTACTTTCCTTCGTATCGGATTCATTTCAGATGTAGGGTTTTATTAGAAGTTATAATTCTTTTGAATTCTTTATAGCGTATACATATAAAACCTGCCATTGGTAATCGAATAAAATTATTTAACATTTATGCAAATACAGACTTTAAGTATTAGTGTGCTTCATTACGGCGCATACTTCATTAACTTCCAGCTTTTAGATGATTAACGCCACAACAATTTACAATAAATTCATACCGATTTCTGAAATTGAAAGTCGTCTACTACACCGATTTGATGGGTATTTAAGAAAACGTATATTTTTATTTAATAATAATTTTTCTTTATCATTATTTTAGCCCGGACATAAAATTCCAAACTCTAAATTAAAGATGCAACAAGAAGACAGAAAGCAATTACATAGTCATAATTAAAAGAATTTATATAAAAAAGTTGTATTAAAATAGTTGATAAAAAAATTATCGTTCTTATACAAGAAGGTTTTTTTTCCTTTCTTTTTTTACTTTTCTTTTCTTTTAATTTTTTATCAAGTTTTAATTTTCACATTAAAAAAGCAAGACATTTAAATAGTGTAGTAGGTTATTAAAAGACTCAGAAAGAAAATAAAACTCTTAACTAAGGCTTACCTCTTTTGCCCTAAAACCACCGTCAGCTGACACTCTGTTCTCCGCAACGCCTACTTCGGGCTCTTCGATCAAGATAGCATTTGACTTCAACACTGTTTTTAAAATTTCTTGGTCCGTGATTTCTTCCGAATCGTCAGTGGCAAACAATTCATCCTCCTCGCACGCCTTCGCATCCAGGAATTCTTTTTACCATGTCTGCAGAGGTATTTCTGATAACCCGGGTTTCGATTAACCAAGTTCGTTTAACCAGGGTTTTATTGCATTTTAATATTTTCAAAATTTAATTAAATTTTCAATTACATACGAGTGGCGCCACCTGATTTCAAATTTGTGACAAATGGATATTATCGAGATTCTATAATACTCGTAATCAGTGAATTACAAATTAAAGACTTAAAAATAGCAAATAATGAAACTTTAAAAAATATATGCGTTTTAGTTATACTATTAAAGGTGGGTTTTTAAAAACGTTTTTTTTTTAAATTTTATTTTCATCTTTCTCCTCTTAACTACTTGCATTCTTTTTAATAAAGCAAATAAATTTTGAATGCTTCTGGTTTATGATCTTATTTTTTTATCTTTTTAGGGCCAATTTGTCTTTTATATGGCTTATATTTTCATTGAATTTCTAACTGGATGTGAAAAAGCTGGTGCTGGTGAAATATTTGTCCTTGCTTTTATTTCCTTCCTGTTAATTTTATTCTTGAGCTTATATAAAAAGAGATACTGATCCTAAAAGTAGCTCTTTTCCCAACTCAGTGATTTAAGTACGAATTGATTTAAGTATCAACCCAGTGAATTGAATACGAATCCTGGATATGCATACAAATTCAAGAAATGGAATAAAGTTCCTTGTTACTTTTTAAAATAAGATGGAACTTTCTTCATCTCCTTACAAGAAAAGAAATGCATATTTTTCATTTCTGTATGATTTGATGTTTCATTCACTGATATCACTTATATGTAATCCCTTATTATATAGTTAAACACAGTTCATTGTAAAATTTTTAAAACAGTCACAAATTTCTTCATTATTTATTATGGTTAAAATAAATAATTTAAACCTAAATGTTTCAAAAATTTTATTCCTGAAAGTTATTATCTATTATTCCACAAAAGTAATGGGTATGTTTCAATTATTTCTGAGACGTATGGTGTTATTTAGAAAGTATCATTTCTACGAAACTTAAAATTGTTTGAAAAATTAATTATACTAATGTTAAATTGAATTATGAAGAAATAAAATATATTACCTTTACTTCATTAAAATTGGCATAAATGAAACATGTTTATACTGTGCGAACAAAGATGGGAATTTATTCTTATTTTATTTTTAATGATTAATAGCAAATGTTTCCCAGTTATGGACATGTAATTTTACATGATTTTCCACTTCTATTCAATTCTTTCTTAAGAAAAACTGAATCTAAGCAACAGATCTTCGGCAAGTGAATATGAATGGAATTTAACTAAATCTACGCAATGTCTATTCTAATCCGAAACTTTTATGTCAATCGGATGCATAAATCCTATAATAAACTCACACAAAGGGATGTTCTGCTTTTCTGTGACGAAAAAGATTATCTAGAAGGCTGAGAGTTAATGCGTTAGTTAAGGAGATTCATTCTGGCTGCACTGTTCTGTTTAACAGACAGTTTACAAATTTAGAAGAAAATCTTAAATAAATAACGCTTTATTCTGTCTTAGATAGAATTTACAAAGGATAAGTTATTATTTAAAATCTACAAATATGTTTAAAAAGTTCAGGCAAATATTATGTTGCTCTCAAATATACAAAATTCGTACATATTAGAACTCTGATTTGCTATAAAAGTGTACATGATGGGATTTTAAAATTATTTTCCAATTAAATAGAACCTGGAAAAACCAGCAAAACATCTATTTTTTAAACAAATTTTTCATCGCAGACCTGTTTATCTAGAGGATTCAGATGTAAGGTGAAACAAGAAAACCATGAGATTCGTTTCTGAGAAAGCATATCTCAAAGTTGATTACCTACAGTTAATTAACAACTGACTTCCAATTGTTCTTGCAGCTTACATGAAGAGAGTGTTCCAAGTCATTTGGAGTAGTGTTCCTCAAACATCTATAGCTCAACTATCGATAGGTGTTCCATAGTCGATAGTTTAGAAATTATGCATACTATATCGATACTTCCAGTTGATTGTTTCAGTTGATAGTTTTAAAACTATCGATAGTTCCAGTCGATAATTTTAAAACTGTCGTCGGTTCTAGTCGATAGTTTTAAAAGTATCGACTGAAAATGCGCCTATCGATAGTATTGCCCGGGAGAAAACTATCGATAGCATCGATAGTTTTGAGAAAGTCGATACTATCGATTGTTTCAGTCGATAGTTCCGAAAACACGATACTATCTACTTGGCTTCGATAGTATCGACAGTCTGTCGATGTTTGAGGAACACTAATTTGGAGAGCGTCTTACCAATCCGTGCCAATTTTCAGCCCATCAATTTGTGTGGGTCATATCTGGGTCGGACCGAGCTAACCGCAAAGTCCTCACCTAAGCGCAACCCGATCCAATAGGCTACTGCGCTTTCTCCATACCCGCTTTCAAAACGGGCCATGCTCCCAGATTCCCCCAAAATGGCTCACAGGGCCCTCTTAAAAAATCTGAGTCCGCTGGTCTAGAATAATTTGGCGCCTCATCAGAGCCGTAACTATGAATTTTAGAGCCTGTGGCCCAATGAAATTACCCACCTAATAGAATAAGTGATGAGCAAATAAATAAATAAAATAAATAAAAAGTTACCCTTTATCTTATGAATGTTTCACGATTTTGCAAATCAACATCTTTACAAAACAGTTTTTTACAGTTTTTTAAGCTTCCGTATTATAGGTAACATCTCTCACACCCATAATTTAGGATTTTTTTCACGATTGACTCAGTATGAATATTTTTTAAATGATTATATATATATATATATATAACTTGTTATATATGAACATACAAAAAAAGTAAACAAGACATATCAAGATGCAAATTATAAACTAAAAATTCATTAATTAAGCAAAACAACCAAATCCAAAACAAAATGTAAAGAATTGAAAATACTATAGATACCAAGAACAGAAGGTAAGTTTAGACATTTAGATGTTAACATGTAAATTAACTCTGTTACTATTAAAAATATTGAGAAAGACAATCCAAGTATAAGGAGTTTTCAATAATTAAATTAGTTGCTTGGCTGTGGACAAGCTTTAGCCAGGTTGAATCAATTTTGTTGTGCAAACTATCCCTGTTAATAAAGTTTTTGAAAAACAGACAGGGTAATTTTCCCTAAACTGAAAGAATTTAGAAGGAAAAACATACATTAACCCTAACAATAAAATATCACTAAATGGAAAGTACTAAAATTAAATATATGTAATACAACAATATATTGCACTATTATATTGCACTAAAAACAATAAATACATCATTCAATAAAATATCCATACTTATTCATTAAGAATTATGGAATCAGTGTCTCTACCCATCCTCACCAGTATTCCACATTTTGAATATAAACCGCCACTTAGCTTGACTTCACAGATTGCCAAAACTAGATTTCTAACTATGATTCAACATAAATTGACAAAATAATATAATTAATTTTGATGCTAAAGAATTAGTATGATAGCTATATTAAAAATCTCAAAACCTGTTAAAATATGGAATACAATTAATTATATATATTTTATAAAATAAAATATTTGAATATTAGTAATCCAATCTAGTTTTAAGGAATATTTCAATTTATAAATCCCGGCGCCATCTATGTAGTAAATCTGAAAATAAAAAATCAATAATCTGTTTGAATAAAATTACACATTACAAGTATTATAAGAAAAAGCACAAACCTACAAGCAAAGAATTATAAATATTCCATTAAATACAAATATGAATGTTTTATTCTAAGTAACCTAAATATTTCTTATCTATATAGACTCTTAAAAAACTTTTTGGCATTCCATATACCAATGAAAAACTGTAAAAAAATTTTATGTTCTTAATTCTATTATCATTGTCTGTTACCAAATTATTATTTTTAATTCTATATTTTTTCACTAAATTCTTGAAGACAGAAATATTAAGATTACTATCCCAAAAAGAAAATTTATTAATTTGAAAATTTAATGCAGTTCTTTTATCAAAGATATTGGTTACTATTTTATTATCTATAATTTTTATATCTAGATCTAGAAATTCAGCAGCTAAGTCATTGTCATTAGTTTTTATTAGTTTTAAATAGTCAGGATAGAAGATAATTTGTGGCTTAAGGTCTATTTCTTTATAAAAATAATATCAAATCATCTATATAACGAAGTAATATACTATGGCTATTATTAATTAAATCTTTCTCATTGTAGTGTAGGTATATATTTGCTAAACTATTGCTAGCTGGATCTCCTTGAAGTAATCCTTTAATTTAATGATAAACCCTATTATCAAAAAAGATAAAATTTTCTTTTAGTAGAAGATTAATAAGTTTTCTAAATTTATATATATATATATATATATATATATATAGATATATCGAAATCGATGACTATCTAGTTACATCCCCTATTACTTTTAACATATTAAAATTTTTTAAGCATATATTTTACTTCACAATTAAAATAAAATTAGTATTATAAATTTTTAGTCGCCTTTGGAGATCAGCGGCGCCCCTGGGCTACAGCCCAATTAGCCCATTGGATAAGAATGCCCTGCTGACTCCCACCCATTCTCCTCCTCCCCACGGATGGTTTTCGCTTTTGTGAGAGAGACATGATCCCTTCCTGAAGATCGTATTTTATTTTTATGCCAAAAACGCAGAATAGAAAACTAACCACATTGGACTTCCAAACTTGCACCGTCTACACCAATTGTCATCAGATTTTTGCATTGATTAAGGGTTTCGGAGTGATGTGTGCCAAATGGTGTGTAATGGTGCGATCGTGAATGTCTCGCTTTAGATAAAGCTCACAAAAAATGTTGTTCTGCGTTTTTGATGGAGAAGAACATTAATATTTAGAGGCTTGGAGTTAAAGTGAACCACGAACATGAGATTTGTTTCTAAGAAAAGGATTTAAAAATTTATTAGCTGCAGTTTATTAACAACTGACTTCAAATGGTACTTACAGCTTCAGTAACGCCAAACAATGTTTCCCTGAAATGGTAAGCTTATGTCAGGAAAGAGACTTTAATGGAAGCCAAGCCAATTAAACCCGACCTTGGCGACAAAATGAAGCTTCTAGAAAATCCTTTGTAGTCCTATCTCTACTAGGTACGGAAATGTGGAAAACCTTTAAGAGAATTTTTTGGGACGTCACATCCTGCCGGAAAAGGTATAAATACAGAGAGCTCATCGAGCGAATCAGTTGGAGTTTTGCTCGCATTGCAAGATGGTGAGCTAATATACTCTCAGCTCTATTGAAAGTGATGTGACTGATTTATATTATTGATCTGCTTGTGTTGTTAATTTTTACAAGTGCTATTTAGTTTTGTTACCTGACTTCTTTTGTTTCTGGAAAATTCGTGGAATAAAGAGCTACTTTTATTATCCTGCTTGTTGACTACATTCTCGTACACCCACCGGACGATTTGCAGCTAATTAACACTCCAATAGGCGCAGATGATCTCTCATATCGCTTGAGCGTAATTTGCTATATACCTCAAAATCAGTTCGCAATAGTTTGTCGCCC
This sequence comes from Araneus ventricosus, assembly GCA_013235015.1. Classification (NCBI taxonomy): domain Eukaryota; kingdom Metazoa; phylum Arthropoda; class Arachnida; order Araneae; family Araneidae; genus Araneus; species Araneus ventricosus. The sequence goes on along the minus strand of BGPR01017734.1, from coordinate 23,089 downwards.
TTTTTACCATCTTCATAGAACTTCGAGGCGATGCAAGAGGGATCAAGATTGGTCGTGTGGTAATGCCTCAGCTTCCTGACCAGAGGGTTCCGGACTCCAATCCCAGTACTAACGGCAGTCCACCTTAATGTGGGCCTTCACCATAAGGGGCTGTTATGGCTATTATCGGCTGCTCCTTTTTCAGGCCATAAAATTTGGAGGTCATTCACTGATTGGACTGTGCAAACCGCAACTACGGACAACCCGACCTCCTAGGCTACTGTGCCTCTTTCTCCCCCCCTTTCAGAACGGGTTTGTAAAAATTAAATTGAAATTAATTGCACTTATATTTATTTCTCTAAAGTTTGAAAATAAGCTATATCCGAATTCCTTGCTTTTGAAGTTCGTCACAAGAAATTGAAAATACATTAGTGACGTAGGAGCTCGGTTTGGACAATTCGCTAAAACCAATTGTTCTTTATACCGAGGATTGACTGTATTGCCATTTCCAAGATTAATTGCTAATAATTACATGATAATTCGTCAGAAACGGTAGAATCATGCTGTCTAAGTTCAAATATTAACATCTCAAAATAACGTAAACCTCCTTTCACGATTCCGGCATGACATTGATCCGTAAAACGCTTTCACTTTCTACATTGAACCACTCATTTCCCTCTGCCACATCATATTAATGAGAGCTCTCTGTTTTTACATTGAATTGCTTTCCATTTGTTGCCAGGCGTGTTTCCTTCAAAGATTTGTCAACGTTCCTGAAAGATTATTTTATCTCCTGTTGCAGCTGATTAAACAACAGAAATGAACAACTTTTCGGATGTTAAGAATTAAAAAAGAAATAATAAAATCTGACGCTGAAACCAATGTTACGATCCCACCAAATCGTAGCCAGTTTCGGTAAGTTTTGCTTAATAGCAGAGTTTCTAGTCTTTTAGTCCATATCCCTTATAATCCCCTTAGATTATTTTTGTCTAAATTTACCTCTTCTGATAAATTTCGGGATTTTAAATTCAGTTAAGCACTGCTTATATGTTTCTCATTTATACGTCGTTTCATAACAGTTCCAATTCATTCGCATTCATTGAACTTCGTTCATACGAAGCAAAGCTTCCGTTATGCATCTTAAGGTTGGTATCTAGAAGTTGGAACACGCGCGATTTCGGCGCCAATATGGTTGCCTGAGGAATCAAGCGGGTTAGTTCCATTGGCAACCCAACGGCTAGATCGCTTACGCCACAGCAAACGTTTAGCGTTTTTGAGTTGTTTACATACTACGCGGATTATGATAAAACTTAAAAAAATATTTATTAAATATTTAATTAAATAATAAAATATATTTTGATTAGGATAAATTCAAATAGTAAATAAATGATAAATAGAACTTTGATTTATTTAGTGATTATATATTTCTCCGATTACATAATCGAGAGATTTTTTTCTTTGCCTTATAATAAAAATTTTTTGCGTGGAATTTTTGAAGTTGCTTGGTCAAATTTTGGAATTCATCATTTGGAATGCTGTCTTCACCTGCGTGATCGTTTCCTTGATGCGTCGCATCATTCATTTTACTTTTTGATATAGTTAGAGCGTTTCCTCCCAAGTGCAAATATTATAACTGAGTAATTCTTAATTTTTTACTATTAATTGTACTTAAGAACATTTGTCCTCAGTAGCTCCGCTACTGAGGACAAATGTTTTGCTGCTCCATTAGAGTAATTAAAAGAAGCTGATTCCATACATTCACTAAGCTAGCGAAGCTACTAGCTTCCCGGTTCGCTGAAAGCAAAGCCGCTGATAAAGTTAAGCTTAAAAAAATTGTCCGGTGCCCACTTCAGATGCCGCTGGCATCGCGAGCACAATTTCCACTGCTTCATTAGAATAATTAAAAGAAACAGATTCCTTACATTCAATGATCTAGGAAAACTAAAAGTTCTGTTGAAATTCTACATCCGAAACGGGAGATAGTGCAACGACAAACCAGAAAACATAATGGGGTCAAAACAAGATTAAACTTTAAACGATTAACTTTTAACAGTGAGCGATGCACGTTTGTTTACTATTAGCATCTATCTTGCTTTTTCGACTTGGCGTTCTGGCGCCGTTTTAATAAAAGTGTGTTCCAACTTCTAGATTTCAACCCATCTTTTTTCCCCTTTCTAAAATGTGAAAATTTTCTGCTTTCTAGTATGCGGACTATGATTAAGATATCATGACTTCGAAGACAAATTGTCAGGTGCTGATTTAAACATTGATGTAGGGAAAGTGAAAATAATACAAAACTTCCAACCCGATTGGAAGTTCTTAAGGATAAAATCAATTTTATTTCGTAGAAAATTTCAATTCTTTAAAAGCTTATAACACATCAAATAATTATTTATTGTAAAATGTATATCATTACTAGTGCGAAATATATTTAAAATCCAATCTCCAATAGAAATTTATTTATGGCATCAGAAAAGGGCGTCGCTAGGGAAAATTTTGAAGTTTGTGCAATTTTAAATATGTAAATTACCAGTTATCAAAATTTTAACTTTAAAATCTCTTAGTATAGATTATTTTCAGTAAAATGGCATCTTTTTATATACGATTAACGACAACAAAATTAATTCTGTGTGACTTCTCTTTATTATCTCTTTATTATTTATAAATGTCTGCCGCAGTAGAAATGTGTCCTCTATTAAGTGCATATAATATTTTCCATGCATGTGGTCGTCTTAACATTTAGATTTCCACACTCAAATGGTAACACCTAATTTTGGATACATATTCAGATTCTCCAGATTAAATTAGCTCGAATACATATAATATTTTGTAATTTTTAGTAAGCGGTTGATGAGTTTTGAATAATGGAAATTTCGAATTCCTAATGTTAAATGACCATGTCCGTTTTTTCAATATATTTCAAAATACTATGAATCTCTAACAATAAATCTTTTTTTATATAAAAATACTTGATATATAAGGTATATACTTGATATATTAATATCTCCAACTTGACTTTCGACGTGTGCTCTCATCTCCTCTTTTCCAGCTTGAATTAAATTTTGAGCTTCTGCTTGCCCTGATCGCATCTCTTCTTGCCCAGCTTCCATTTTCTGTTCCAATCCGGCTTGTTGAGCCCTCATCTCTGCCGTCATAGCAAACAGCTTTTCAAATTGTTTATCCATAGATTTGGTCAAAGGCAGTCACTGGAAAATAAAAATATCCAACTTTTGACCCCAAATGTGTCAAACTCGTCTTGTGGGTGTACGTGAAGGTCATATTGCCTCACAAGGAGAGGCTACCCTTTATTTCCAAAAATCAAACCAACGAAATGTCGAAGGGTAAACTAGCCGAAAGCACAAAGAGAATTCCTAGCTACTCAATACCAGAAACAGGAAAATATATCCCACTCAATGTAAACACAAATGTTGATACCCCGGCCGGTCGAAATCAAATCGCTTCAGAAAAGATAATTTATCGCACTGACTGGAAGTCGTGAGTTAGGATATTGTGACAAAGTCGACTTGTGGGTGTACGTGAATGCAGTGCAATAAGCAGGATTTAAAAAATAAAGCTCTTTATTTTTCAAATATTCTAAGCAAAGAAACGAAACACAAGTATTAAAACAGTCCATCTAAAAACTCACAACAGAGATTACCAATAAATCTCAAAACACAGCTCTCTCAAAATAGCAGTAAATGTCTTTTCAGCTAACCAGCGTTCACTGCTGATCAAAATCCAACCAACTCCTCTTGACTTGAGAGCTTGCTTTTATAGTTTTGCAATAGGAAGTGACGTCATTACGAAGGAAGTGACGCAATCTCCAGAAAGTTCATGAAACCGGTAGAAATACGTCGACAGTTCAAGGTCTTTCTAGAAAAATACTTTTGTCGCCAAAGTAGTCAACTTTGTCAAGTTTGTGGCCAAGATTAGCATCTCAGGGAAATAACTTTATAGCTTTGTAGCAATATGAAAAATAATTTTTAGGCTTCTTAGAAGGAGTTAAAGTTGTGTACGATACTCTGAAAAGTATACCTCATTTATATAAGACAGTAGCAGAACTCCCGAAGTTAGAAAAAATTGAAGATATGGTCAATAATTTAATAAAAGCTTTCGGCACAGTATCAAATTCAGTCAGTAATGTTCAATAGTGCAAACCCTAAAAATAAAATCAAAACCCTTCATAGCCTGAATATAATCTTTTAGAATGCTAACGACGTAAGAAAATGCAGTGAGGATATCCGCAATTTTTTAGAAGAACACTCCCCCGATTTTTCTGATTCGGGAGACTAAGCTGAGACCGGAAATTAATTTCTTTATACCCAACATTGGCGTCTACAGAACAAACAGATCACAACAAAATAACTCTCAAACCCAGGGCGGAGGAACCCACATTTTAATTAAAAAATCCTTACCCCACCACCATATTCCGCCCCCGAGATTGCATTTTTTGGAAAAACATCTATCTCACTAAATCTTGCAAAGTCCCATTTACTGTAACTTCGATATATATTCTCCCGGATTCAGATCCAACTTATTGTACATTAAACCTGGAAACTTTAATTCAACTTGGTCCAAACCCTAAAATTTGTGGCGATTTCAACACCCAACACCAAAATTAATTGAGGGTCACCAATAAACACAATTAGAAGAAAAGAATTAGTTACATATTCTCAAGTACTGGGAATGGAAATTCTTGCCCCACCACCCCCAACAAGATTCAGTTTCAACTCAGCAACCATTTTAGATCTTCTAGTAATAAAAGACTTCATTCTCCCCTTCTCGATCCAGAACTTTATCCCCTTTATTCCCTTCCAGAACTTTATTCCGACCATAACCCAGTCAAATTAACATTTCAAAAAAATGTACGTCACCGCATAATAATGTGACTACACATACGAACTAGACCAAATTAAAAAATTACCTGAAAAATAAATTGATTATAGGACCCATAAAATAAATAGTAATGCGGATATTGATGTTACAGTGGAAAAATTTAACAAAAATCTACAAAACGCTCACAGATTCGCGACTAAGACGGTCAAGAACTCAACTGCAACATATATCCAAGCGAATATTAAACATTTGATTAAAACGCGCAACAAAACGAAAAAAAGTCTGGAAAACACTAAGGAGCCCGTTAATTAAAACGGAACTAAAGAGAATTGAGAAATTATTCAAAAAATTAGATAAGAATAGTAGACAAAAAGTTCAGACGGCAAAACTTGAAGCGTTGAACATAGAAGACAGTAGGCTTTGGAGAAAAGCAAAGATAATGCGTAAGAAAGTGCAGAAAATCCCTGAATTACTGAGAAAATATATTTGCATATTCGGACTCTTATCAAGGTCGAAACTATTGCCCTAAGTCTATAGAATTCTCATTAAACAAACTATCTCACAGAGAGACGGAAAAGGGGGTCAAAAAATCTGCAAAAAATTTCCCCTCCCCCACTCACCGATAACCAAATTGATAATCTGAAATGCATTCGGCCTTCTGAGGTAATTAAAGTCATTAAAATTTTAATATTAAAAAAGCATGCGATTTTGCCTGTATCACCAACAAAATGCTTAAAAATCTACCACGCAAAATGATTTACGAATTAAAAATCATAGCCAATATTTTTAAATTTAACTATTTTCCAAAAGCCTGGAAGACCGCGATAGTTGTGCCAATACTTAAACACGAAAAAGACCCCACTCAGCTAGAAAATTATCGGCAAATTTCGCTTCTCTGCGCACTCAGTAAACTAACTGAAAACTTCATCCATGACAAATTAAACGAGCATCCTGTAGAAAACAAAATCTTTTGCCCGGAGCAATTTGGTTTTGAAATGCTTAACTACAACGCACCAACTTCTAAGAAAAGTAGAGTATATTACGAGTGGCTTCGATAAAGGATAATGCACTTAGCAGTCTTTATAGACGTACAGAAAGCCGCCTTTGATAGAGTCTGGATCGAAGGACTAATCCATGAACTTATAAAATACAAAACTCCACCCCATTTACTGCAGCTTCTAAAATCATACCTCGAAGAGAGAAAATTCACAGTAAAGATTGGTAACAACATTTGCGAAGCCAAAATAAAGAGAGCAGGCATTCAACAAGGAGGGAAAATTTCCCCGGTCCCCTACTCTCTTTATGTTAACGGCATTCCAAAAATGCATGAAACATTATTAGGCATGTATGCAGACGATACAGCCATTCTTGCTAAAAATAAAAATCATAAATATACGGTAGCCGCATTAAACCAACATCTAGCGAAACTGGACGACCAGTTCCTCAAATGAAAAATTGCTCTCAACGTTAATAAAGCAGAAGCAGTGTATTTCTCCAAGGGTATAAGAAAACACAAACCAATAGTTAAAATTAAAAACCAAACAATCTCCTGGTCTCAGCAAGCCAAACATCTAGGCTTCATACTAGACGAAAAATTAACCTGGAAAAATCATATTACAGCAATAAAAACTAAATTTCATGGAGCATCAAGAAAACTTTTCCCTCTAATAGCACGTGATTAGGAAATGAATAGGAAATACAAATTGCTTGTCTGTAGTGCGATCTTACCCCGATAATTACTTATGGATGTCCCATCTGGGGGGCAGCAGCCAAATCAAATTTCAGAATGCTTGAAATTCTAAAAAATAATATAATTCGTCTAATTTGTAATGCTGGATGGTATATGCGAAATGCAATTAAGCTAATCTCTTTAAAGGAATTTATCAAAAAAGTCTGAACAAAATTCTATCATAATCTTGATAAAACTGATAATGAAGGCATTCAGCAACTTGAAAATTATTCCCCCGATCCGAAAGGTAAAAGACCCCGGAAGATTCTATTATAATTGTATTTGACAAAAATTTGGAATAGCTATCCTTGATACCTGTTTCAGACCCTTGACCACCGTCCCAATCTACCCAGAAACTTTAAAATCCTCAAGAGCAGTTCAAAATGATATTTCACTTCCCTATCAAAGTAATTAACTGCATAATATAACTTCTAAAGATCTGAGTTCTCTGCACAGCAGCAGCTGCTCTTCACAGGCACGAGTTCTTGCAGTGCTCCAGCAACAACCCCACAAGATCCAGATAGACTTCCACCCACACACCTCTTTCCTCCAACAACAGCAACAAATCATCTAATTCCCAGAACTGAAATATCGAGTATCACCAACGTACCATTACCGGAGAATAGGCCCCCGTCATTAAATTGGATAACATAATTTCCTTTGACAGACTTTGCATCACTATAACATGTTATAACTAGATGTCACATTGGCTTCCAACTTTCTTGAACCAAAAGTTTATTACGGAAAGAAGATTAATAATTGTGGTGGCCCCACCATTTGAAAACTAATACATTAGGGCTTAAGTTTAAATGAAAACTAGACCTGATAATCAAAATGCATAAACTAGTGTGAGGAAAATTAAATTTAAGAGTAAATGTAATATAAGTGAAGAAAAATATTAGCCAATGCACTAGAAAAACAACAACCCATAGGAATCCCCAAAACCTGCCTATAATAATCAATACCATTAAAGAGGTAATTTTCACAAGCGTTTACTCTACAAATTTCTAACCATTTATTTTTATCTATTAAATCATTATTAAGGTATAAATCATATACTTTTGAGCAGACCTCAATTAATTTATTATGTGGGAGGCTAGTAAAAAAAATTTTCAAAATCAAATGTATTAATATTAAAAATATTATTTTCTTTAAGAAAATTTAAAATTTTAGCATTACTATCAATAATGAAGTTCTCTTCCTCTTTGATTTTATTAAGAATAATTTTTACAATTCTAAAGAAAAATTTACTGAAATGATAATTATAGCTGCCAATACTACAAGTACAAATATGAATTTTAATGGATTTTTACGAAATGTAATAGTAGGGAAAAGGTAAGGATATTTTAAATTACTGGTTTTTATTTAAATTTTTTTAGCAAGTGCTATTATTCTCTTATCCATTTCTTTTCGCCAAATTTAATTAGTTCATATGTTTTATTTGAATTATATTCCTTAAGAATAATATCCTTAAAGTGTAATTTACACATTATGCAAAAATTATTACTTGCTTTGTCAACTGTGGTAATAATAAATTTACTTTCTATATAATCAATTTCTTTTTTTAAGATGCCTGTTGAAGAAAATACCTCTATTAATAATTTTGTTTTTATTTTTATAAACCCTATTTTTTTGTTTCCGTTAAGATTCGCTGGTTCCATTCTCCAAATCCTTTAATAGGCCAATAATATTTCCTGGCAATATTTGCAATGAAAATATCCAGGTCTCGATTAATGGAATTGACCATCCTTATTTGACTAACTTTATTTCTTAACCTAAATTTCGTTCCTTTTAACATAATATCTCTAAGAGATTTAGATTTAACAATATTCAAATTACCCGTGATAATATGTCCCCTGTCTTTATCAATAAATTCCTTAAGATTTGCTTCATTACAAGAACAGTGTTTACTGCTTATCTCATTTAAATTTTTACAAAAATAATTATAGTTACAAATTTGCTTTTTAAGAGTCCTTGAAAATTTAAATGCAGTTGAAATTATAGAAATATCTTTAACAGGAAAGAATTTATTATTATCATGAATGATTTCCGGCAACTTTAATTCTTCAAAGAAGACATCAAGAAAATTAACTACACAATATTCTTTTTTCTCAATTTTGTTAACTTTAAAAGAGAAGTCTATTGTTCGTTATTCCAAGTTTAAATTTTACCAGATGTAAGAAAATTAACTCTCCTTTGACTAATTCATCTTGCTCGTTTTCCGACGCTGACAAAAAATCCATCGTCTATAAGTTTTCCTCTGCTACACAATTATGTTTCCTTTTTTCATTTTTCTTATAATGGCTTTCCTTGCCATTAAGACGAAAGTTTTCTTTATGATGATTAAGATTGTTTCCGCCGATTTTCACCATTTTAATTTTTCAATAACTGTTAATTATATGTTTCGTCAATTTGTTCGACATTTTCGGTCTTTTTTCCTATGTTTTTCTTAAATTTATCAGATCGATACATTTATTTTCTTCGGGCATCTCTGTCTCTAATCATATTCCGAAATTTTCCAAAAATAATGCTAAAAAAATAAGATCATTTTTTAGTAATATGATTGCAAAAAACGACGATGAAGTATATTATTCAGTAATTTTCAGAAATATATTATATTGAACATTTGTCTTCTGCACCAAACGTACGATGTACACTGAAGAGCCAGAAAAACTGGTGCAGGCGTGCGAATGCAAATAGCGGAGATATGCAACCCATAAGCGTAACCCGATACGGTTGGCAACGCCAAGACAACAGATGTCTAACAAATGTATTAGATCAGTTCACTCTGCTTCAATGGCATGTTTTCTAGATTGAAGTGACTTTGAAAGTGGCGTTAAAGTCGGAGCACGAGAGGTGGGACATAGCATCTCCGAAGTAGCGATGAAATTTGGATTTTCGCGTACGACCATTTCACAAGTGTACCGTGAATATCGGGTATCCGGTAAAACATCAAATTTCCGCCATCAGTGCGGCCGGAAAAAAGACCTTGAAAAAACTAGACCATTGACGTCAGACGCGAACCCTTAAACGAGACAGACGTACAATACTCCCTCAAATTGCCGCGGATTTCAATGATGGGACATCTACAAGCGTCAGCGTGTGAACTGTTCAACGAACCGTCATTAATATGGGCTCTCGGAGCAGAAGGCCCACTCTTTACCGTTGTTGACTGAGCTGCACAAAGCGTTACTCCTTTCCTGGGTCCGACAACACTACCATTGGACTGTTGACGGCTGGAAACACGTTTCCTGGTCTGACGAGTCTCGTTTCCAATTGTATCGGACGGATGCACGTGTACGAGTATGGAGACAACATCATTAATCCATAGACCCTGTTTGTCAACAGGGGAATGTTCAATCTGGTGGAGCCTCTGCGATGGTATGGGACATGTGCAGTTGGCGTGATATGGGACCCCTGATACGTCTAGAGACGACTCTAGCAGGTACGTAAGCATCCTGTCCGATCACCTACATTTGGACGGATTGCGACAATTCCAGCAGGACAAGGCGACACCCCACGCGTCAAGAGTTGCTACCAAGTGGCTCCAGGAACACTCTTCTGACTTTAGACACTTCCATTGGCCACCTAAATCTCCAGAGATGAACATTATTGAAGAGATCCGGGATGCCTTGCTACATGATGTTGAGAAGAGATCTCCACCACCTCGCACTCCTATGGATTTGTTGACTGCCCTGCAGGATTCATGGTGTGAAAAACCTCCAGGATGCCTTCAGACATTAGTCGAGACCATGACACGTCGTGTTGCAGCACTTCTGCGTGTTCGTGGGGGCCCTACACGAAATTAGATAGGTGTACCAGATTTTCTGGTTCTTCAGTATACTATCATCCGTTACAATGCAAGCAGAAATCAAACACATTTTACTTTTCTTACTCTGTTTTCTCTATGTAGTGAGATTCAAAGCTCTTAACCTTGCCTCTGATTGGTCGACGTGAAATGTGCTCATATCGCGCGATTATATTCAAATATATGTTTATTCGGATGAAAATAAAAAAATAGAAGGCATTTTTTTATTTGCAAAATCAGTTAGCTGCGCGGGGCCTTTAGAAAACGCGGAGCCTAGCGCGGTCGCACCGCCCTCGGGTTATTTGACCGGGAGCAAAATTTATTGCCTTATAAGGTTATCGGATTGCACATGTACCTTTCACATATCGTATCAATTTGATCAATGTGTACAAATCTCTTAATCAACCGGAAAAAATTCCACACACATACGATTAAAAATGAAGAAATTATATACATTACTTTTTTGCCTATAGACAGTATATAAAAACTCTAAACATTGAAGTAAATATTTTGCTAACACAGATAAAATCATACAAAAGCCTTAGTGACAAATATATTTCATAACATTCCTAATATAATTCATCAGATATTTTCATACATATCTTTAAATATATTAATCAAAATTTACAGCTAATAAAGTTTAATAATGTTCTATCTGGTACCTTATGACAAAGTTAAAATTCATTGCATGAAATTAGGGGTTACGCTAATGCAGGGGGAAAAATGCTGATTCAAACATGAAAATTAATCATCAAATCAATCAATTAAAATTATAACATTATTAATTTTTAATGACATGTAAAATTGCACTTCCTTATTATTTTAGTAGATACTATTTATGTGCATAAAAACCTGATACATCACTGAAAAATTTTGAAGGCTTTAGTATATCCGCAAATGTTATGAATTAACCTTTCTGACTTTTATTGAAACAAAAGTGTCTATAATTACAATACTTTAGTACTAAAATGCTTGTGCATGTACTAAACATGAGGATTACAAACAAAAATAATGACTGCCCTACATATTTAAATAATTATTTTTTGTTGAGTATCGGTATTTGAATGATTTAATAGTCAAGCCATATTTTAATGCATTTGTTAACAGTAAAATTAATGCTGATAACAGCGTAACTCAGCGAGGAAAGAAAACGCTTCACATACGACAGGAACTGAATTTCTCTTTTTTGTGTATTTGTTCTCTTTAATTATTAAAGAAATCGCTTTCGTTTATCTTGATAACAACGTCAATATGGACTGATAATTTTTACCAGCATTTGCAAAACTTTATGCGGTCTTTTCTCTCTCTCTCAGTATTTGTTCGCGTTTGGCGTAACAATTGCATCTAGGCTTTACCTACATCTTTAATCAGGCTTTTCCTACTCTTTCATCCTACAAATTATGAAATATTCAGTACTGAAAACAATGTAAAGATAGCGAACTTACATCTTTTAAAGTTACTGGAGCGCTCTTACACTATGCAAAAAAATGGAAGTATATTTTCCGTTCTTCACTCTTTGTTGAATGTTGATTGAAAATAGGAATGACACTTTTGCTCACCATCTCTCACCAACCTTCCGAAGAAACTGATATTCAGTTAGTATGAATCAGGCATACCGTGAGAAACCTTCAAAAACCTTGCGGTGATAACTGATTCCTAACTAGGTTCCCTTATCTCCCACCCCACAGAGACACAAATTTTTGTCTCGGTGGGGTGGGAGTTCTAAACGAGCTTCTATTTTCATGATGAGGGTTTAGCCAACAAATCTCTGAAATATAATATTATTTGTTATTTTGACGCAGCTTGAGGTTTCCTGATGGTAAAAATGATTGTATCCTTAAGATTTTTCCACACTTCGTTGAAATCATTTCAGTTTTTAAGAATCTTAGAATAAGAGCTACAAAAAACCTACTTTTCTTTTAAATACAACCAATTTATTCCTTAATTTTGCGACCCCTCGTAATTGCGCCTAGGGCAAGTGCCCTACCTGCCCCACCCCGTTACGCCACTGGGTTTGAAAAAGGAGAGGGGCCAACAAAGAAAGAGCAGTTTATTGCCGGGAAAGTTTTTATTCGGCTTTGTTTCAACATCATCTTACAGCAGAAAGAAAAATAAATCAAGACATACTCAAGTCAATTACGCAAACAACAATGTTATAAAATGTCCAATATAATAATACAAACCACTGTTTTTTAAAGAAAGTAAACTAAAACATAATAAATAAATTGAAAAGTTTAAAATGTAGCTTTTTTAGTTGCAAGAAATAAGTTAAAATAAATATAGAAAAGCATCTTTAAGGAAAAACGTTTTTATCAGTGTATCAAAAAGAAAAATTATTTATAAAAATCGCAAAAGCGTTAGACACAGAAAGAACTGCAATAAGTACAATGGAATTGTAATCATTTTTATAATCTATTTAAATTTTTTTAATCAGAAATTTTTCGTTCCTTATGATTTTCATTGTGGTTTTATATAATTCTATTTTTTCCTGCACCTCATACTTTTACGATTTTTTTCTGATTTCCAGATTTTGGATAAAAAATTATTTCTTTTTAATTCACTGATAAAAACCTCTTTTAAACAATTTTTACAAACTACATATTTTTAATATATTAGCCAAATAATGACCACCAACGGTGGTGCTACGTTCCTTTTATCTACCCGATGGCATAAGTTGGGTTTTTATAAACCTTCAAGGACGACTGTCACGCGGGCGTGCCAGCTGCTTGTTACATTTACCTCGGACTGTCACAATACCGGCTCCTGTGGCATTTAGCTACCGACTGTCAAGTCGGCGTGACACCAGCTTTAGTGTTATTAGGCTTAACTAGAAAAAGTGAGCCGGCTATGAACAACCACACGCGATAACGAACGATGGACAGATCAAATCGCACGTTTTCCGTGTGGCCGTCCTTAAAGGGATAAATTACCGAAGCCTTATTTTAGAATCGAGCTTCGTCACCCTCACGTTGCAAGTCGAGCACAAACCACTTTACCGAATCGAGTGGCTTTCTTGAAGTTTATATTGATACAGTCTTCTATTAATATTCTTTATTTCTATAAGAATAAATATTCTAATTCGTCTATAATATATATTTGTTATTCTATTTGTACTACTCGAACTAGAATATCGAATACTCTAGATTGCATATTTGATAGTATTATAATAATATCTGCTTATAATATTTTTAATTGGTTACCTTAATTGATTTTTTAATCAAAAATGTAGATGTCTAAACAAAACCACAAAAACGTGAGATTCTTGTCTAAACTAAGTCACTCCAATCACTAAGTAAATTGAAATTTTAATCTTATTTATAATATGCCTTATCTTTTAATGAATTTCTTTCTTATGATATTGATTGTGTATTAGTTTCTTTATAATATTGCTTGATTTATGATAAAACAAATTCTTCCCTACTATTTACAACGCTAATAAAAGCAAATTGAAATTTTTTAAATAATTTTCTACTTCTTAGTCTCTTTTGTATATTTTATGATTCAAGATAATGTTAACTAAAACTCAATATTTCTCAATTGATTACAAGATAGCACCCACCTGTGTAATTTATATATTTATTTAAATTATTATAATAACTGATGATTAAGAATTCTGAGATTATCCCGTTAAGCGAACAATTTAATCTAAAGCGTAGATTTCAATAAATTTCCATTGCATTATGTTGAAAACGCAAAGATTAAGATAATTGTGAAATAAAATTAAATTACGACAATATATATTTTTAATTTTTAGAAAAAAGATATCGGTAGAAAATCATTTCAAAAACTTTTTATGGCTACATATTAAAATATTTTTAAAATATAGTAAAATATCAAAAAATAAAGATTACTTTCGAATTCCTTGCATTACCTTGAAAATATGTATCATCGCTTAGGAAACAACGCCACCTATCTCAATTATTTGAAATTTCAACGAGGAAGAGAAAACTGTATTTTTCGCAACCAGTAACGAATATTTCTGAAATTTTTTTCATATCTGGTGAGAACATGCGGTCTCATGTTCATTTCAAATGTTTAAAAAATTCAGAAATATTTGTTACTGGTTGCTAAAAATACAGTTTTCTCTTCCTCGTTGAAATTTCAAAAAATTGAGATTTGTGGTGTTGCTTGCTAAGCGACTATATGGAATAAAATCAAAATGACGACAATTTGATTACGCAAGCTCACTAACTGGTGTATATGCCAATTGCAAATTTTTCAGGAGATTGGTAATGCGTATTGACTTTTTTTTTGAAAAAGCAAGAAAGGTGAAACGGAATGCAATCGGTTTAGCTACTGAAAAACTGTCCTCAAATGAGGATGCTGGGCATTAATGTATTCAATATTCCAGTTTCCATTAGTAATATTCTTTTTCTAGGAATGAATGCTTCAATTCTTACTAACTTTTATGTTCTTAATTTCTTACATTAATCAATTTCTTTTTTTAAATCAAAAATCAAGGTCGTGGTCAAGACGGATTGCTGAACTTCGGTATCGGCCCTGAAATACTGACTTCCCAGGCATTTCTTCAAAGGTTCGAAGAGTTGATGACCATTTGGTGCGAGGTCCGGGCAGTAAGGAAGGTGTTTCAATCGCTCCCATTGGAAACGTTTTACCAAATCACGCGTAGCTGAGGTCGTATGCGGTTAGGTTTTGTCATGTAACAACTGGACACCTGCCGAGAGCAGTCCCGGTCGTTTCCGAAGAATTGCATCGCGCACATTCTTTATTTCAATCGGCGATCACGCTTCCGTCAAGCCTCTATCTTCTAAGGGGTCTATTCTGGTACCCCCGGTTGGG
>BGPR01017733.1:0-15460 GCA_013235015.1 Araneus ventricosus | reverse complement strand
ATTACAGTGGCGGATTTTGACAATATAATCAAACAGTCTACTGCATTGACAATGTACAAGTGTACAAAAATTTCAAAATCATAGCACATCAAGAAGCGAAAGAAAAATTCCATGTTCAGAAACATGAAACAAGACAATTAAACAAAAGTGTGTTCCGCTACTGTCAATTACAGTGGCGGATTTTGACAATATAATCAAACAGTCTACTGCATTGACAATGTACAAGTGTACAAAAATATCAAAATCATAGCACATCAAGAAGCGAAAGAAAAATTCCATCTTCAGAAACATGAAACAAGACAATTAAACAAAAGTGTGTTCCGCTACTGTCAATTACAGTGGCGGATTTTGACAGTGTAATCAAACAGTCTACTGCATTGACAATGTACAAGTGTACAAAAATTTCAAAATCATAGCACATCAGGAAGCGATAGAAAAATTCCATCTTCAGAAACATGAAACTAAACAAAAGTGTGTTCCGCTATTGTCAATTACAGTGGCGGATTTTGACAAAATGAGGCAAGAGGCGCAAAATCATTATGAGGCTCCTTCTCCGCCCGCCCAATGTCTAAATTCACAATCAATATTGCCCTGGGATGTACGTCAAATCGATTTTGAGGCCCCTCAGAGTCTCAAGGCACGAGGCGAACGCCTCAAGCGCCTGTACGAAAAACCCACCATTGGTCAAGTATAACAATGAAATTAAATTAGTACAGCAGATAACTCAAGTATTATTAGGCAATATCTTTAAATAGTAGAATGTCTATATTTTATTATACTAAATTGAAATTTTAATCATTTGTAAACTGCATGAGCAAAATTATTATTCATTTACAAATGAGTGTTTGCCACTAAGAAAAATTTCGAACTACATATAAATGGTTTCTATGAACTTCTTTGAAAAAAATTAAATTAATTTTAATTCAGATAGATAAAATTGTAAATAATTGAAAAATTAAATCACAAGAATTGAGCAGTTTCAGACTTTTGAATAATGAAGTATTTCACAATAATTCTTTAATCTAAATGACATTTTAAAATTACTTTCCCATGCAATTCTCAAAAATAATTTGCCTTCTAAAAGTGAAATTTTTCTTTAAGTGTCGAATCATGGGTTTTGTAGGAACTCTTCTATTAAATAATAAGTTAATTTATTCAATCCAGAATTACTGGTTTTGAATATCCATAAGCTTTTAAGAAAATTTTATGCCGATTTTCGGTGAGAATCTTAATTCGAATTCCACATTTTTAAATTTTTCTTTTGTTACTGCATATAATAAATACATATCACAAAGTAGAATTAATGTGCAAAAGCGAGTGTAGATTTTGTTTAAAAAAATAGAGGGAAAGTAAAAGCACAAATGCAGCCATTTTCAAATCTTATAAAATGATACATTGTTCTGTGATATTCAGGTTAGAACTTGAAACAGAATCATTAATTCTAATTTATTTAAAGTAAATGATAAGAAAAGAAATTTTAGGATAAACAGATTGATTGAGATTTGATTGAAAGGGCAATAGATAATTGCATATTTGAAGATCATTGACCGCAATGCAACATTTATTAAGTTTCATTATCAAATCAACAATCATTCAAAAAGGGAAATAAACAGTTTCACAAGCTCATTCTATCATTTATATAAACCAGAGGGACTACTCTCCCCTCCACTTATCGTATACTTACACGATAGGGCGTATTTTATGCTCCTTAGCATATATAATAGAGAAAAGGGAGTATACAGGGTGGTCATAAATTATTGAACCCATTTCAAAAATTAATTTTTTAAAAACTAATAATGTTAAAACTACTGTTTTGCTTTTTTTTTAAGTTATAGCGCATTTTAAAAAGTTTTTTCCCGATAGGTAACGCGCCGTTACGGTGTTCTAGGTGGTCGTGAATTATTAGACGTCTCCCATTTTTGAGAGTCATTATCTGTGAAACTATTAAAGCTAGAAGAAAAACAAAAGCATGTATTTGTAGGGAATTTTCCGCTCTTTAATTTGTTATATCAATTGTAATTCGAAAATTGAATAGTTTTCGAGATATTCAAGAAAAACTGAAAAAGGAAACCAGAAAACGCGCATCGGCTTCTTATGATTAGTAGCCATTCCGTATGGAAATCTCTCACTGTAGCAAATTTAGAACACCGTAATGGTACGCCACCTATCTGGAAAAAAAAACTTTTTATTTTCTCTCTCATTTGAAAACAATCCACAGTTGTAACGTTATTGATTTTCTTGCATTAATTTTTGAAATGGGTTCAATAATTTATGACCACCCTGTATATTCTGAACCTCTTCGCGTTGACTGAGTAAGTCCAAAATTTGATACAGTAATATAATAAATTTTGGTGGCAGTAATATAGACCAAATTTCATTTATCTAGTTCGTTGCATTTTTTATTTATTGCGTTAACATACGCAGGAATAGATCAGTTGTGGGATATGGAGCAAAATTTGATACAGACCTACAATTCTTGAAATAAAATTACTGTACGCGGAATTCAACCTATCCAGCTTTCTGCGTTTTTAAGTTATCGGATTTATATCCATACGGAGAGTCAGTCAGACGGAATTCGCCCAAGATTTGACAGAAATCTGCAAATTTAGTCTGAAGTTCACATTCCAAATTTCGTCCGTCTAGCTTGTTGCATTGTTGAGTAAAATAGACAGAGATAGACATAATTCCAAAAATAGTATTTTCGGAAGCAGGAAGATCTAAAAAGCAGAGATTCAACAAAATCTTGAATCGAATTTCTGATGGCTAAAATACTTTTCCTTTGTGTACTTCGTATAAGAGAAAGTTAAAAGAATAATTGCCAGCGTGCACATAAACTAAATTGAGAATTTTAAGAGCAAGAAAGAAATAAACTTAGTACAAGTACTTCATCAGGAGATAGGCAGGAACTTTCAAAACAATTAACTTCAAATTAAAGAATGCTGTCCGGTTTGTAAGGCGGTTTGCGCACATTGTCACTCTAGAGCAGAGGTTCCCAACATGTAGTACGCGTACCCCTGGGGGTACGCGAACTCAAAGTCGATAATGGCGGACACAACAAAAACATAAGTGATTGACATAAGGGTGAACTAATATTATTGTAAAAATGGAATAAAACGTACAATCAAAAATAAATCCTGCAAATGTTATTAATTCGAGTCTTAAGCTTGCCTAAGCCTTTAACATTATTGATAAAAGCTTCTTTGCATAGACGAATTGTTGGAGAGGGGGGGAGGGATATAACAGTAGGGGGTACGCGAAAATAAAAATTCTGATCAAGGGGTACGCGAGGGTAAAAAGGTTGGGAACCCCTGCTCTAGAGAGACTGGACTCGATTCCCGGATAAGACCTGGGTGTTGTATGTGAGACAGAAGTAGGGAATCCGCCGACAGGTGTCTTGTTACAAATAAAGAGAAGCGTCTTCATCCTATCCCTGGCGGAACAATACAGCAGAATGCAAAGGGTATTTTTGGGTTTCATTTGCTTCGTGTTCTGTTTGGTGTTGTGTCTTGCATTGCATTCACCGTCGCTTTGTAGTGCATTTTCGTGTCTGTAGTTGTTATGTCAATAAGTGCAATAATTGTGTGACCTTGCTCTTAAGTTACACATCTATTCTAATATGTAACTTGCCTTTTGTAAATTTGGTGATGTTGCTTGAAGTTGATGCCAGTAGCCCTAATTCATGCTCATGTTTCTCTTTCCCGGGGGGGGGGGGGGCAAAAAAAAAAAAAACCACCCTTGGGTGGGGGGGGCCCCCCGGGGGTTAAAAAGGGAGGGGGGATTCGAATTCCATTCTCTCCCCCCCCCCTTCTGTTACTTCACAGAATTAATATGCATCGCAAAGTAGATTTAATGTACAAAAACGTGTGCTTGCAATATGAGAAAGTCGAGGGGAAAATATTTCCGCTGCTTTTTTTTTCAGTGATTGACTATGACGTTAAAATAATTTAGATATCATTTTTGATTAATTAAAGTGGCTGGAAGTGGCATTTTATAAATTGTATTTATTGAAAAAGTTATTTTTTTCTCAAATTTTCCTCAGAAAAGAATTTGGAAATGTAGACGTCAATGAAGTCTTTTATATGCATTATTAATGTACTTTGAACTTTATTCAAAGTTAACAGTTCTATCTAAAAATTGCGAAATCTATTCATGTGATATGTTTACTAAGTCTTGGCATATTTAAATAAATGGAGAAATGGAGGAGGATGATGATGTAATATTACATAGTTAATGACACAGTTAAATATGTGCATGAATTGCACTAAATTGTTGCACACACAATATCAAGTTTAGCAAAGTTAATTCATTTGGGCTGAATTTCGCAATACAATTACTTAAAACCGTCTTTTAAAAAAATTATGAAAACATTTTACCAACTTTTATTCTTTTTCAACATTTTGTATCACGTCCTATAAGTAAAAATAATTATACTATTTAACTATCAAATTTTTAAAGCAATCAGATCATAGGCTTTAACCTTAGAACTCAGCATAACAAGCATGAAACGTAAAAGACTTTATTACCTTCCATAAGCTAATTCTCAGAAAAAATTGTTGGGGTTCCGATAGATTTGTATCGTGATGCAGATTTAGACAGTATGCAATTTTTCCATCAATCACCAATGGAAAAATAATTTGTTAAGTGCGAAAAATTCAGATGCGATTAATTCGAAACAGAAAGAAAGGTAGGACCCAAAATTGTTCTTCAAAACAGATATCACGTGACTGAACAAGCTGTGATGTTATCTAAGTCACGCGTTGTCTTCCTTTTTAAATTTTAACATCTTCCCACTTTGAAAAGAACGCTCTTAATTCTATATTATTTTCTTTCATCAAGTAATTTTTGTTTACAACACGTAATGTTCTTAAGTTGTCCTAATAGATATACCATTAATCTAGAGATTATTAGTCGTTAGACATGGAAAGGTATATTTTAACCCTTCAATATGTGATTTAAAGTTTAAAATTGTTCCATGTTTAAATTACTTTTTTTACCCAAATCAAAATCTAAACTCCAGTGTTTGATTTAAGATCTCAAAAGGCAAAAGATGATTTCATTTTACCGTTTATTTACTCACGTATGAAAAATAGGCATATTATTTCATTCTACAGCATGGGATATTTTAATTAGATTCGGTTAATAATATTAACCGAAATAAATGTAATAACCATTATAATAAATGTCACATAAGAATGAAGAAAACAGTTATGTAACAACAAATAGTGTGTGGCATTTCTAATCAAAATCATTATCTTTGTGAAATATATATTTCATGAATAAGTGATTGCATGTTATTTTTATTCCCTGTGGCATTTTACATACTTTTTTTAATTATGATTATTGCAGCGTCGTATAATTTTGCACTTAACACAGTTATAGAACTTTTAAAGTAATTTTAATCCTTTCCGTTATTGTAGCGAGGGTTATTGGCGCCGGGGCGTAATTTAACCCCCCCCCCCCAGTTAACAACTATGGCTTAGCAATTATAAATGGCGCCCGGGGCATAATATTATTTTTTCGCCTCCTCATCACATATGTCTTTTATAAGTGGCATAAACGCATTATCGTTTTGCCTCCATGGCGCTCCTAAGATCGGAACCCTGGCATCTATATCCCCCTTATCCCATCACCTTCGCCACGACACTAACTTTCCGTCCAGGCAGTGGCATTTGGCATCAATAGAGTAATCTGCTTTTAATAATCAACAGATATCATCACTTTTCCTCATTGGCTGCTCCTCCTGTGTTCCTAGATGTCGACATGATCTGGATATAAATCAACAATGAATGAATGATTTTAATTAAATAATCTGGATGAACTGAATAAATTTAAACATGAAGTATTTCTAAAGTGCTTTTTTTTAATATTTGCCATTCTTACTAACAAATAATAATTTGGGCTCGAGAGGGTTAACTATTAAGTCAGTCATTCACTTGAAGTACAGCCATGCTATTTGTCCTAAGCCCGTTTTTTTTTCACCTATTTTAATCGAAAAATACAGGCACGCCATTCACTTGTATTTAAAAGGACGCTAACTCTGAACGAAGGTAGGGGGGAGCGATCTTCTTTCCCTCTCTACAGCTGCTTGTCAATCGCCCTTCGATTTTCCCCAGTCAGCAGATTTAATTTATGCTACCATCAAAGCGAGGCTTCAATCTACACAAGGTATTGTTCTTTTCGCTAGACTCTTTCAGGGTCCCTCTGATTTTTCGTTCCTATTTCTGTCCAGACGGAATTCCAACCATCACAAGCCATTTGGCTGATTTCCATAGATTTTAATGGCTTTTTCCTTCTCGCGTTCCAAAATATCCAGTTTATCTGTGAAGTGAATGGCCGACTTTAATGACCTAATTCATCTGATTTAATTATTTTGAATGATCTGCGAAAATTTCACAAAAATGAAGTTAACTATTGTAAACATTCAATATAGACCCAAAGAATTTCACCTTAACTATAGTTATCTTCCTGAAATATGTTATTCAAATTCATCCCATTTGTATAACACGTTTGTGGGCCCCCCCCCCCGGCAAAGGTAGTTAAACTCTCGACCAAAATTGCTGACTCTTCTAAGATGCACTTTACACAACATTAATCAGACCATTTACATGCGACAAATGTTTGAAATTTCTTCAGACGTTAAAAAGCTTTTCTGAAATAATAAAACAATTAACGATCAGATATTAATTAAATGGAAGCAAAAATTTCTTCCATCCTTTTACACTTTGGAAGTTGCTTGGAGGAAGAGCATGCAATATTTTTAGTCTTAATGCTTCATGATATGCGAAAAAAGTTTATATTTTTGAGAAATACAAAACATTTTCTTAAACACGTGAACAATTTATTAAAAAAGTGTCATATCTCTCATTTTCAGATGAGCATCTAAAAAATGCATGTTCATAAAACGGGTGTAGATTTCCCCCCTTTTTCAGCAAATATTTTACTCTAGCTGTCTGTGGCGACCAGCTTGTTCGCTGGGAAAATTGGTTGGTTTAATTTCAATTAAATCTCTTACTTAAATTGATATTCATGATTTCCTCGATTATATAGTTTTAAACTTCAAATTGTGATAGACATTTAAGCCGTATTATTTTAGTAGCCTTACACCTGCTTTGACCATTGTCCACATACGACATCACAGTCGTATGAAAAACGTAACTGTTCTTTTTATCTAACATCGAGGGCCAGATTTTCCATAGGGCCAACCTAGGTCAAGGCCTAGGGCGCAAATTTATAAAGAAATTATAATAAAATATTTATAAATTTCAGTATTATTTTGAAAAGATGATATAAAATACTTTTTTAAGCACAATCATGCACATTAAATAAATTTACCTTACCTATCTCTATAGTTGCGGTGAATGCACCAGGGGGGGGGGGGGGACACAGAATTAAGTGTTTTGACCTAGGGCGTAGCAATGTATAAATCCGGCTCTGCTAACATCTAATCGCACTTCTTTCTTATTCCTCGTTATAAATCCGCAGTTGCTTCCAGCACTAAATTGGTGCCGATTTTACGAGTATCATGTGATCATGTCCATCAGCATGTTAGATGGATTGAAACATGCTAATGGACGAGCAGAATATATTTTCTAAAATATTTAATATCTTTATGAGAGAGCGTTGTCTGCAGATTCCACAAAAACTTCAATGAAATAAAAAATAAATAAAAATTCATTGCAACATTTCTAAAGTAATAAAATAAACAGACTTCATTTCTTAGATCTTAACAATGTATGAAAAACACGCGATTAAATATTTGTAGAAACCATGAAAATGATTTGAACTTCATTGTAAGAATGAAAAGCATTTTTGCAAATTTTGCATAACAGTATTTTTTAAAAATTCTGAAAATTACGGGGAGAAAAGTGCACGACAACTAAATCGAAATCGTTGAAAAGAAAATTTTTTGAATTTTACGGTAGTAGAAAAATAATTTTCATGCTATAATATGTTGAAAATTATTGAGGAGGAACGCCAAAATTTTGGTTATTTTCTAATAAATGAAAATTCTAATTTCAAAAAAATAAGGTATCCGACTGTGTTTGGAAACATTTTTTTGAAAAATAACTTATATATATTTTTTAATGTTATTTTTCAACATCATATGTTTTAAAACTATGAAAATATTGTAAAATTAGGCTTTCAAAATAATATATTTTTTAAAAAAACTGAGAAATTTGAAGAAAAATGACTAAAATATTTTCCTTACACTAACAGCTATAGACAAAATCATATTCTAAATATACATAAATCCTTGTAGGAGTGCATTTTTATGACAGTTATCTGTGCTATGTTCTAAAATATTTCTTGTACTTCAAAATAGTTCTGAGATATAGCTGAACGTAGTTACTAAATTGGTAATTTTTCATAAAAAATGCTTTTCGTTTATATTTAAGCACTTAAAAATAATACTTTATTTTAAAATTGACCTTAGTTTTTAGAGGAAAACATCAAGCATATTGCAGAAAACAATCTCAGAAAATTTCATATCAATACTTGAATAACTTTTTGAGAAATCATTGTTACGGTCGACAGTTTTCCCCAAAAATATCATTTCTCAAAAAACACATTTAAAGATTTCATGCAACATAAAATAATGCTTACAGTTCGGTAATAAAACAGCTGTAAATCCATTTGTAATTCACGTAGAGTAAAAAGTGAGACAGTTTTAGAAAGCTGATTAAACAGGCTACAAAATTAAGTCATAAAAATTGTTTTGATAATTTCATCAAAAACGACGGTTTTAAAGGTGCACATTCCTTTTCTCA
The DNA here is from genome assembly GCA_013235015.1 of Araneus ventricosus. Classification (NCBI taxonomy): domain Eukaryota; kingdom Metazoa; phylum Arthropoda; class Arachnida; order Araneae; family Araneidae; genus Araneus; species Araneus ventricosus. Next base: position 6,692 of record BGPR01017733.1, on the reverse strand, counting down.
AAAATATAACCGCGCCAAATTTGATACCTCTAGGTCCAATAGTCTGCCCCGTAGAGCGCCAACACACAGACAGACAAACATTCGCTTTTATTATTAGTACAGAGTTATTAGTTCCATATTTTCATCCATCATCAGAAACGGTTTTTTTTCTGCTTTTCTTTATAGTTTTTATCTATGTGGGAAAAAAAGATTTCTCTCACTACTGTATAAAAGAAAAACAGGAATGGTTTATTCATATTGCCCGTGCATTTAAAGGATTTGCTTCGTAAATATATGCATAGAATATTTGTAAAATACATGTGTATAGTAAAAATACGATCTAGACATAAATAAATTACCAGAAAATTAACTAATAAAATTTCTAATGAAATAAAATATATTTAATTTTCATACATGCTCTATGATATATAGTATTTTATTCCCATTCTCAAATTCAATTTTTAAAATGTGTATCTATGTATGCATACATGCGGATTTTAAATTGAAAATTTATGAAAAGAAGTCGAAGTAACATATGTAAAATAAAAAATACAAATGCATAGAATATATAAATTGCGAATACTGATATAATTTGAAGTAATAAAGCTTTCCTCAGGTTTAGAGATAAGATGAAATCTTTTTTCAAAAACGATTTCATCATATCTCTAAAGAGGGTCTTTGCCTTTACAAATTACTAATAATTTAATCAGTAAACTATAGTTAATTTATTTAACTATTTTTAGCATACATATATTTGTATAGAACAAACATGGAGCTTTTTTAGTCATGGCTTCATAAGAATAATCACTACTCATTTTTGAAATAATAATAATAATACTCTTAAATAATAAATTAAACAACAAGTAGAACTAATTTCTATTTAAATTTATCATTACTTATCAATATTATTTCAAATGGTCAATAAAAAGCAATTCTGAAGCATCTTTTAGTTCTAATGGTCAGTCAAATAGGTGTTTTCATATTGTTTAAATAGAAATGCAGACGGCCAGAATCTTTTAAACAATAATTTATAAACGCATAAAGATGTAACTGTTACTCAGAAATGATGATTTGATCCAGTGGCGAATCTAGGATTCGGATCGGGGGGGGGGGGGGGGAGGGGGGAAAAATTTTTTTTTTTGGGGGGAATTTAAAACCCCAGGCTAAAGTAAACCAAAACTGTTTAACTTTACAGACTTTACTCACCTGACAATAAGAATCATAAAGAACAATACAATACTTTCGATAATTTAATAAAAATTACAATGAAAACAATGAAATAACTGGCCAAAAAATGTCTTCGACCGCGTCAAAACTACAAATACAAGGGGAATGACTACAAAAGTAGGAAAATTTTCGAGCCTGTATAGCCAGAAAGCAAGGTTGAAACGTTTTTATTATTTTTTTAAAGAGGGAAATAAAGAAAAAACAGTTGTAATGATTTTAAATAAAATCAAGAATTCTGGTTGGCTCTGGGGGGAGGGCTGTGGCCCGATAGCCCCCCCCCCCCTGGATTCGCCACTGATTTGACCTCAAAATGCGTCAGCAGTTAAGCTCAAACTGGATGACGTAGAAAATTACGAATTACAATCATTTGATCTGCAAATTAATAATTAATTTACAGATAGGAATATAAGTACAATTGTGGCAAATCAATTATTGATTTGCCACAGTTGCGTTTATATTCCAATTATAAGTTTCGTCAAAAGATGAGATTTAGGAAAACTATATTAAGAAAAAATAAGGAAATAAACAAAAAATTGAACTACTCCAAAGAGGGAGTGTTTATGAACTATAAATTTTGTCAGGAAAAAACTGCGCAGTAATAAAATCAGCTAACATAGAAAGACCAAATGTCTCCGAATATCCGTGACAGTCCCCATTTTTGATTCATTGTCCCATACTGTTCTCTCCCCCCCCCCCCCCGAACTGTCCTTACTTGTTTAACGTAGGCCTATGTTCCTCCCATTGGGGTCTCAGGAAGGAAATTGAATCACACGCCAAAACGCCACAAAACTTGGTATGGGAGATCTTCTATATCTCGCTAGTATATGTTAAAAACATAACTACTGTCGTATTTTACAGATAAAGGGTAAAAACAGAAGTTACAAAAAAAAACTTACTTAAACTTAAAAACTTACAAGAAACAAAAGAGTCACGCGAGTAAAGTACTCCTACGCATTTAACATCAACGGCTGTTTGAAAAGACAGCCTCCCGTCATTTTTTTTTCTTTCTTTTTTTTTGGAAATTAACCATATTCAATAACTTAAAATTAGATTCTGAAGGATTCTCCTTCCCAACACGTTACTATGCATAGAATATAGTTGCTCTATTTCAAATAGTTAATTAATCATGTTAACTAAATGTTGTTAAGTGGCAAAGTAACCAGACATTCTGTATAAGCCGAGCAGTCCTGGTTTCGTACTTGCCGTCCCGGCTTGATTACCCTCACCACTACTAAAGTTTAGAGCGCCTACGGTTAAAGTTCAAAAAATCTGGTCATTTTAGTTAACATTATGCTTATTCTTAACAAGATGTTATAGGTTTAATGTAGACCAAAATTTTCAAAGAAATTCTATGAGGATATACAGTTTATCCATTCTCTTTTTATTACGACTGGTTATTTTTTTAGCCGTTTATTTTATAAAAGACTATTCACATGACATCTTATATAAAAAAAAGTATGATGTAGTAAAGCTAATGAACGCTGACTCTAAAAATAATGAATGCTGAATGCTGAATCTAAACTCACAAGAAAAGTGAAGGGAGGGAAAAAAAAAGTTAGCAATAGAATTCTTAACAAAGAACATTGTTTTCTGATAATCGTGTCATTAAACTTAACATAAATTTATTGTTATTACTTTACGCAAATTGATTATTAAAATAGATTTAATTATTATTTAAACCTATTTATACGTTAAACCTATTAATATGCAAATTTTTACCTTAATAGACTTAATATAAATAATTTTTAAACAGAAAAATAATTGTATTAATTTATATCAATATTTTCCACTTTTTCTCCATTGGAATTATAAGATTCTTTTTCGGTCATCTTAATAAAAAGTTGTCTAGAGTTTATCATAAGGTAATTAATTAAGGAAAATTAATTAATGATAAACTTGAGTCGGATGATGAATTAAATATGTTTAGTAGCAGAATCCTCGACGGTATAAAAAAATCGACAAATTGCTTAACGAGAAGAGGAGATAGATTATAAGTAGATAATTCTTTATGCCGAAAAGGCTAACCTGAGTTAAATAGATTTGGAAAAAGTACAGGAAAAAAAAGTTGGAAGAAAGTCGTTTTCTGCAGTATTACGTTTAATTTTATAAATAAAGTTCAATAAAATTAATAATCATTTCCTCAGATTATTAATTTTAGAATTTTGTCACCAAAAATCAGTTTAGATAAATAAATTCAACTTCAAAACATTATACATGCAGGAACAGTGGCGGAGGGGAGAATATCGGGCCGCAGCCCCAGAGCTAAACCAAAATTCTGATTTATTCTCTTTACAATTGACTAATCTTATTTATTTTTAAAAATAGTAAAAAATCGTGACGCAATTTCTTTCTGACTTGTCGAGAATTTTATTACCTTCTGTAATTCCACTTGCACTTGTAGCGTTGGCGCGGTCGAAACTTTTTTGGCCAGCTATTTCATTGTATTTTTATTAAATTATAGTATTGTAGTGTTCTTTATGATTCTTATTGTCAGGAGGAAAGCCTGTAAAATTAAAGTGTTTTTTAGTTTACATAAACTGAGGTTTGACATTCGTCACACTATACAAAATTGTTATGTTATGTTGAACGCGAATCCTGGATTCGCCACTGTGCAGGAACAATGAATTATATTCCTTAGTTAATTCAACCCAAAAAACTTATAGAGAGTTTTGAATGTTAAGATGAAGACAATCAAATTCTATTTTTTAAAAAAATTTTTGTACTATGTATAAAATTTAATAAGTCCTACATCTTCATTCCTGAAATTTTCGTGGAAACTCAAGAAAAAATAAAATTCTAATGAAAATGAGTAGGGTTTTAATGAATTTCTTGTCTTCTTTTTAAAAAATTATCACTGATACGTTTGATTTCTAGCCCTGATTATCCTTTCTTGTAAATGTTCATTGCTTTCTATAAGTAAAAGTAAATATTTTATTATTATTAATTAAATTTATTTCAGGAAAAATCGCATTTCTCGTAATAATATAAATATATTTTTCGTTTTATAATGATGAATTCAACTTTTCGGTCTGAATGTTTTGTTCAGAGGAATATTCTCTCAAATACCGAAACGAAAGAGTGTCTGTATTTGATAGAATATTATTTATTTTAACTAACACACTCTTCAGAAGTCAATCAATCGTTATCTTGCGTAATAAACATTGACAATATCTAAGGCTTATTTTACTCTTATCATTTGTTTCAAAATCACGAGAACTATTACAGACTTCAATATAAACTGTGGTCAAAAAAAAACGAAAATCGAAAATCAAAATCATATTCTTTTAAAATAAATATCCCATAAATATACAGAGCTTTTCTTTCTTTAATTTCTAAGGGTCTGATTTAAAAATGACTAGAATTCAAACTGATGCTAAAGTTATATAAAGGAAAATAAGGAAAGAGAAGTAAAAAAGCAATAAAGAATAATATCTACGCACTTTCTCTGTGTCTTTAAGACAAATCTCTCAAAGCACTTGAATCGGGGACCACTTCGTCAGAGTCGTTTTCTAATCCTAATACTCTGGATTAAAAGTGGTTGGATGTTCAAGTAACATGTAGCACTCGTTTTCTTTATTCTTTTTCTCCCTTCCTTACCTGCTCGCTTTTCATTTGATTGGTCAGAAATTTATGCGTGAAGCAGGTCGTTGCTTTGTTTGTACGAGGTTTTCTTCTTCAATAATTACTCCCCCTCCATCCTTATTGCGATTAGGAACAGATGAACTTTTTTTTAAGCGGGCATTTTAAAATTATCAATATAAATACTGAGATAATCAAATGAATAATAGATGTAATTTCAGAAGCAGAAACTCATTTAAAATATAATCTAAGCGATCTGCAATCATATTTAATCAAACTGAAAATCCAATTGGGTTATTCACAACTATATACACTAATAAATACAAGAAAACTTTCCAGTTTATGTTTATTTTAGATTTAACGAAAGATATCTATGCAGGCGATTTAATAAAGCTTTTACATTTTGAAAGTTTCTATACATAGAAATGAAAATTATTCTGCGTGAGAATTATAACTGTTTTTATAATAATTCATTTCCAATTGTTATCTTGTAACAGAGTTTTTACTTCATTACGTATCATTGTGATTTCTTGGTATTAAAATTTTGTACCACTGTTCATAAATGTAAAATGTGTTTTCTATAGACTAAAATGTGTTGTTACATGGAAATGGTGAAAAGAATAGTTACATATAAATATGCAGGATGTACCTAGTTTTAAAAAAACTAAAGTGAAAACAAAAAAAATAATTGAAAAGCGAATTATTGAAAAAGTTGATTTTAAAGTGTCATGTGGGTAAACATTAATAATTGCATTTAAAAAAAAGAAGAAGATATTCTAGAAACGGAAAGCTCAAGAAAAATTTGTAAAAAACAGGAAAAAAATATTCAACAAATATCTTACTTGAAACTGAATTACACATTTGAAAATAAAAAACGAAACAATAACCATAATTAACTATATATTAAAATATTTAACGAAGGGCTTTAAAGTTAGACAATTTTAAGCAATATATATATAATGCGACATAATCGATCAAGATCGATTGGCATTTGATTGGAATTCCAATTCTGGGTTGTTCTTTTCATAATAATACTTTAAATCTAATTATCTTTCTGTATTTCACTGTATGATTATTAATTGGTAACATTATTTTATATTTAATAATTTTTAATAAATGGTTTAATAGGTGTGTATACTGAAAATGTATTTGAGTTTTAATTGTTTGTAAAATATTTAACTATATATATATTCTTTCATTTTGATGGTTAGTTAAAAATTGAACTGAGTACAGTAGCATGAAGGAACAAAACAATTAACATTAAAGGTGATAATTACAGCTACGTGTATTAGATGCGTCTTAACTAAACGAAGTATCGACGAGAAAATAAAAAAACACCAAACGATAAAAATGTTAAAAGATCAAAAGGAATGCAACCAAACTTTCTGTAAATAATAGCACATATTATCTTCGAATAGATAATAGAAAGTCTGAAATGATGCTAAACGTTTGTTTCAAAGAAACACTAATCATTTGCTAGGGAATAAGTTTTTTACAGATTCTATAAATGTGTGTCACTTCTTGTACTATTCATTATATTTCACTGTCGTTCCTTATCTCCAAACTATACCTTCTTAAAACATTCTTAAATTCTGTTAAAATAATGGAAATTTCTTTTAGAAATTTCATTGAAAAGTGCTTTTCCTTTATTATTCACCCACTTAAGTTTATTAGAATCTTACTGTAGAATTTTGTTGAAAAGATTTAATGGTCCTGCCTACTTAAATATATTAAATTAATGAAATGATTGGAGATTTGGCATGATTTTGTCCTAGACATTGAAATGCATCAGTAAAGATGTACAAATAAGAGTAGCAAGAAAAAATCAATTAAACTAACATTTGCTTGAAAGGAAATCTTCTGCTAAATTATATATTGTCACGAAAATAATATAGCAATACATGTGG